>JBBPCY010000013.1:4485180-4496580 GCA_037974405.1 Brachyalestes nurse | reverse complement strand
GGTTCTAGACTGTTTTACACTGTTTATATTTACTGAAATCAGAGTTTACTGATACACTCTGAGTTCTGAGGGTAAACTGAGTGTTGGTACCATCATTCTCCCTCATTGAGAACTCCCTTTGTTGTGATCTGTTCTGATGCTGTGACATGGAAGAAATCGTCTTCACAACTGTAGTGTAATGCAATCTGTCGGATATACACATATACATTTACACTATGTACATATACACATACATATATAGGTTATATATACGCATATATTTGCATACACATACAAATGTCTACATTCATATAGTTTGTAATAGTCATAAAGCATACTTTTTATTTGATCTTGTTGTGTTGTATAGCTTTTATTCTAGTGTTTTTCTGCTCTTACTTTGGTACTGTCCACTTTCTGCCGTAGCAATGCAGAGTCCTATTGCATGTCAGGTTTTTTCCCCATAATTAACGTTGTCAGTTATTCCTTGTTGTATTGGGAATGGGATACTGCCTTGTCATAACAAAGCCTGAAACAGCTCGAACCAGTTTGTCTTGTGGGCTGTTCTGGTTTTTAGTCACTTTTTGTTCGTTTTTTTTTTTGTTGCTTCAAGCCTCCCGGGCCCGAATGGTCACTGACTGGCCCTCATTTGAGACATTACAGATGTACTTGAAACACTTGTGAACGAACATGTAAACAAGAGGCGTGCGCAGCTGCTGCCTGAGTGGCGATGTGGGTCGCCTGGTGCGCTGCGACCAAACACCACCTCTGAGATCCCCACCGTGGTGCGAGCTCTTTCCTCATCCCTGCTTTTGATTAGTGTCTGCTTCCGAACCGAGCTGCGGCTCTCGGAGACGAGGGCGTGTCCGGCGGCGGCCGCCGAGAGCAGGGACCCGCGAAGGCCTCTGAAGGTGCTGTGGGATTTCACACGTTTGGCACAGAAGTCGCAGCTAGTGGAGAGTATGAGCTGGTCACGGGGAGAGTGACACCGGGGGGATGGGCGGGGGGGCCGGGCAATAGAGATTTAGAGAGAGAGGGCAGTGACACAGGTCAGAGGTCACCGTTTGCTTTCCCTACACCACTCCCCCTCCAGAGTGGACGCTTTTGCCTTCTTTGTTGGAGGGTCAGCCTGTAACCAAGGCTCAAGGCTGCGAATGGTCAGCGTGCCCCTTTATTGCTCAGCCCTCCTCACCCTCCCAACCCATTATTACCCAGGAGTGCTGATCCAGGATCAGTTTCCATGTCCTCTGTCTTCATCCAGAGAGGCTAATTACGTGCGAAGAGGACTGGATCCAAGATCAGCCCTCGAAAACACTCCGTAATTATAGAGGCTTGTCTTTATCCTCAGCCCTCCCCCTCCTCCTCACCTATCCTGCATGCGCACTGAAGCGGCGCTGTCTCAGCCCAACAGGGAAGCTAACAGCCAGAGGCTGTGCTAATGAAACACCATGCACTAATGGCAGCCCCCTGTAGGGCCAGCATTTTCACAGAGTGGCCCAAACGGCCTCGTACTGCACTTTCAAACGGCAAAAAGTTTGATGCATAATGTCGGGACGCAAGCAGCTGAGGTTGCAAACATCTGTGCATAAATATACACGAATGTTTCAAATGAAAACGATGACAGATTTGTATAAGGGGCTGTTCTTCAGACTTTTAAAAGTCTGCTGAGGTGTATCTGAGTGTATCTGTATATATATATATATCCACAGTGTACATACATACATACATACATACATATATATACATATATATATTAATCCACCTTGTACAACATATACAAATGTCTACATTTGTGTTTTATTTGCTGTAAAGTGTATTTTTTAATTTATCTTGTTTAAATCTGTCGTTTTGCAGCTCTTACCTTTGTTCTGTCCACTTTCTGATAATGGTTTATCTTATCTTAAAAGAAGTGGGTGGGTTATAGATTTGAATGACAAAAGCTGTGATTTGAAAGGATGCAAAAGACCAGGACGAGCATCTTGAAGAGTAAAAGCCAGGTATTAGATGACAATTGGCAGTTGATACTGTGAAGAGCTGAACTGGGTATCGAGAATTTGTGTCCATTACCTGTCCCTGATTGGTCAGTACTGAAATATGAATAAGCTCCTGGACATACGTAAAATCAATATTTATATAGTATTTGTGTTTCCTACAAGGGTAGTAGCTTTTCCATTGAATTTGCTCAAATACATAAACCATTGAAAGCTCCTCAATGTTCAGATTATGATGATCTCTGTGTTAAGTGGTATTCATCTCAACCAAAACAAGCTTTTTCCTGGATACTGGAAGAGTGATGAGAGAAAAGACGTCCTCAATAGTAGCTGGTCAGCCTTGGATGCCATACTCTTTTGCTCTTTTGTGCTTATTCAGACCAAAAGAAATCTAAATGTGTGGCTTTAAAAACCCACAGTGAGTCACTCAGGCAGGAGGCAGAAGTACTTTCAGCCGCCTTAGCTGTTGCTCCATGGACGACAATAAAAGTGTGTTTGTGAGAGTTTGATTGTCTGATTGCCCCCAAATCTGACTTTAGAATGGTTTTAATACCCTCTAAGAATAATAAAACACAAATAAAAACACTGTATGAAAGTTTCATGTCATAAATGAATGCCAAACCCTACCTGCGTTTTGTTTTTAGATATATTATAATAGGAAACATTTTCATCTTGTTATATTCGTGTAAAATCTATGTAAAAATGTGAAAGCCAGAAGGATTTAAGTCTCTACTTACGATGATAATCATACTAGGATGCTTTTGGGAAACTTGCACTGTAAGCACTTTACTGTTGTTCAGGGTATGTGAACACATTGTGTGGTGTGTATCCGTGTGTGTGTGTGTCTTCTTGAGTTTGTGGCTGCTAGTATTTTTTACTTCCAAGAGGCTGGTAGCTGCATGGAGCTGGGATTAATAGCATGCCAGGCTAGTCTGCGGAGGGGGGGGCGGCTACATTCATTACTTTGCTTAATTGCAGCCTCAAGGCTGTAAATAATGAGTGAAATAACTCTGGACCGACTCACGCTGCAGTCGGTTTGTTGCTGCATACCTGGGCCTACGCACTCATCGGGCCACTTGGCCCTGGCCGAGAGGGTCAGGAAATATGTCACACGTGGGTGAAGATGCACGTTGCTCGGCTCCTCCGTCATGCAGGATTTCAGCACCGGGGTGGTTTGTTGCTTGCAACTAAAGAAAGAGAAAAAAAATCTCATCTCACTAATGTGGGGAACGTTGTTCAATAGTCTTACAGATGGAATTGTAGGAAAGGTCTGACATGAAAGGGAGGATATTTTCTTCTAGCTTATGGCTACAAGATTGCATTAAAAGATTGCTGGTGGCTCGTGCAAAGTCAAAGACTTTCATATACATTTTGATGGATCATCGGAGGCCCCAGTCTTCTTGTTTAAAGGAAGTGTTTGGTCCAGTCATTGGGAGATGGTGATCCCCAGGGATACCATAGCCATCCCAGGGCCAGAGAGCATAATTAAAGGGAACGTTTAGAAATTCTTATCTGCATTTAGCCCATTTACCAAGTGGAACAGTGGCAGTCAGGAACACAGCGCCCAGGGAGCAGTGTGTGTGGGGGGTACCTTACTCAAGGGCACCTCAGTGGTGCCACTAGTGGTCTCGGAATTCGAACCCATAACCTTCTGATTGCAAGGCAATCACTCTACCCACTAGGCCACCAGGTGCCCACCTGCTGGGGTGGCACGTTGCTTAATGGTACCTCATAGGGTGCCACTGGCAGTCCTGGGATTCAAACTCACAACTTTCTGATCATAGGGCCAACTCCCTAACCACTAGGCCACCAGCTGCCCTACTCTAGCGTCGCTCTATGGGTGGGTGGGTTACCCCGTCACTCAGCGGGGGCTTCTGTTAGCCAACATAACAGCATCAGTCCCCTTTAAACTAGTTACACTGTCCAATGATGTTACATTACTAAGGGTTTAAAAAGATGGACTGGTGCTTCGTTTCTCTTGGAAGAAGCATGTGCCAGCATTCACCTTTCCAGTTCATGGCATCATCAGACGTTGCTAACATTGCTAACAAATGCTACAAATCAGTACACACCTAGATCTTTTCTATCAATACTTCTTTATTTAACCTCCCTCAACCTACTCAAACCACATCCAGCTCTTCATTAAGGTGGATCAGACTTGTGGACGTGGTTTAGGACACAGTATGACCTACTTTGAGCTCTGCTGGGAGAGTTTTTATTCACAAGCCAGTCATTGTGGTGAGGTTTTACAGCTCACACTAAGTCATACTTCATCCTAAAGCACATCCACAAGTCTGCTCCATCTGCTGAGGAGCCGTATGCGGTTTGAGACCGACTAACCTGAAGTAAAGAGGGAAAATCTGGACTCCAAACATAGCTAGGCTGATCGACTGTATCGAGGGAAAGTAGAAAGTAGTTTTTGCAGATGTATTCCTTTAAGGTAGAAAGGGTAAAGCAGAGGGAGCCTTTTAAATTAGGCACGCAGCACATTAGAGCATCTCGCAGCATGCTATTTTTAAGAGTTCCTGATAGAGGCTTCCACTAATGCACCGGTGATGCTTTAAAAGTCTTGTTCATTTTTAGCCTTAGCATCATGATTCAGCCCCACCATTATGCAGCCTCGACTCTCCTTTCTTAAAACTGGGTTAATGAATATTCCCCAAAGCCTAATTGTACGTAATACACTTCCATGGCGCCACCCAGCCCCCTGTGCCCCCCTTCCTCCCTAGAACCCTCAAAGTCATCCATCCTGCTTTCATTTTTCCCCCTCTGCACCGCTCTCCTCCACGGCTAGCGTTTTTATTGCTAATGAAGTGTTTCTTGGCGTGAAGGAAAGGGCCAAATGTGGATTCTAGCCCCCCCTCCTGATTTCTGGGTACTTTCAGAGAGAGACAGGGAGACGGACGAAGAGAGAGAACAAGAGAGAGAGAGAGAGAGAGAGAGAGGGAGAGACAGAGAGAGAGAGAGAGAGAGAGACAGAGAGAGAGAGGGGATGATTTTGTGGCTGTGTCGAGCGCGAGACCTTGGTAGCCAGGGTCAAATCCGTAAGTGGGGATCCACGGTTGGCTGACTTCACAATGTGGTAGAAACAAGCAAAGTCAATGTGCTCCCATGCTAGAGGTCTTCTATTTTTTGTCTCCCCACATTCGCCCCCACATGGTGTCCCACGATAAGATCATGTTCTATTCAGATGATGCTGTGATGACACACCCTGCTTACCCCGAGCCGAAACATTTCTCAGGAACATGTTTATGAAGATCTCATTACTTTGACATGAGATCTCATCTCTCAGGTGCGGGCCCTCCAGGGGTGGCCACTGAAACTGTTCTGGAGTCTGTTAGCGATGGCTTGCGTTTAAGGGCTGGGCAACGTGACTGGAGTGTGATGTCGATGAATTGTGTTACGTTAAGTCAAGTCAAGTCAGATCAAGTCAAGTCAGATCAAGTCAAGTCAAGTAGGTTTATTGTCGTATCATCCATACGCAGTGAAATGAAACAATGTTCCTCCGTAACCACAGTGCAACACAAACAAACAGAAAAACAGAAACACCACAAGACTTCAAGTGCGGACAGGGCAAGCTACAGAGTGCGATGAGAGACTGCAAGAAAAAGCACAAGCAGCAAAACAACAGAACAAGACAACATTTAGTGCGGTCAACGTTTGAATGAACACAGTATTATGACAGATACTGTTTTCTAGCAGCGGAGCCATTAGTTGTCCAAAAATGCAGAACAGAGGTAGACAGCAATAATTAATAATTGCGTAAATAATAGCAGCAGGGCAGAGGATGTGCAGTATATAGTAAATAGAGAACATAACCATCAGTATTAGAACATCAGTATAATTATATAATAGTTATATAATAGGATAAAGAATATACATGCAGAATAATGCAGTATATAATAAAGTTACAGTGGCAGTTGTGGTGTAAGATGCTTAAAGCAGAGCAGTTTAGTGTGTATATAAATAATGACACATGTCTCATGTGATGTGTTTTGTTGGATTATGTCATATGTTAGATTATGTTGCAACATGCTTTTTCTGAGATGATATTGCCAGAAGTTAAAGAACAGTAACTTCATGTTTTATTAAAGAGAGGAACATCATTAGAGTGGGAAGATGATTTTCATGTCTGCATCAGCCCATGCTGATACTTAAACGTTTATAAAATGTTTCACTTGGGAATAAAACCACCTGGATAAGCATTTCAGAGAACTATGAGATGCAAAAACAACCCCAGATATTTTAACCCAGTAGCCCAGCATTGCCTAAATGATCAAATACATGTCAGATCCAAGCATCATGTAGATCTGTACCAATACAGATATGATTTCAATATCATGGTGCATCCCCAATAATTAGTCCTGTTTAACTGAATTTTATGCAGTGTCCTTTGTGATATGTTCGATAAAAACATTGCCTTTATAGTTTTAGAATGCAGTAAGCTTTTATTATGTGACACCCGGGCCGAAAGAGTAAAAAATATCTTGTGATATTTTTTTGTTCTGGAAATTAAACTCGCATTTTTTCCCAGGAACACTTGAGACTTGAATGTTGGACATAGTGTGCCCGACCACCGGTTCACAAGCTCTGTGTCATTAGACATTGTTTCCCAAAATAAAGCTTGACAACACCAAATAATGTAGGATATAATTCTAGTTCTCTAGCTCTTGTGATTTGAAAATTGCACCTTTCAGATTGCCATTTCAACATAAAACAACCTAACGTGGCACTGCACCTTTTCTTCGACTGTGCCGTCTAATCAAACCTCACAGTCGTGATGCAGGAACAGAGAAAATGTCAGAGAAAAAGAACCGCAATATTCATTTTTGCTGGATCACTCGCTCCCAGGTGTGAAACACAAACCACTATTGCAGCTTTTCTAATTTGAAAACTGTGCATCATTCTGCAGTTATGCGCCGCAGTCAATTAATTCTGTGGCCCTCGAAGTTGCCAGAGACACTAAAATGACATCGCGGTACTCAGCATTTGAATTTGCGTCCTGTTTAGTTCGCTGTGTAACTACAGCGAGGATTACGATGAAAAATAGTCATTACAGTGTAAGTGCCATTTATATCAAGTGTGTTAAGAGACCTGCTGAACAATGCCTAATTAAACGGAGCCACAGTTGGTGCCCAGAGTCCCCCCCGGGGACTGCAGGCACTGTCATTTCCCCGCACACAGATGAGAGTGTGGGAATGGCCATGATGACCAAGCGCTCCCCTACTCCCACCAAATGAAATGTAAATCGTGTGATTGGGTAAAGACCACTTTTCCAGGGAGAGATGGAGCCCAGTCCCAGACTCGGGCTTTCAGATGAGAATCCAAATGGACAGTCTCATTTAGTCAAAGAATAGCTTTGCCTTTCCTGTGTCTGCTAAAGCCGAGCAGTGTTCTCAGTTCTGGTCCCACTGCACTGCATGTTCTAGGACTGTCTCCGCTGTAGAAGGTTGTTGTAACTTAACGAGAGTCTGTTAATTCGCTCATGAGTTGAGTCAGGTGCACTGGGAGTCGAGTCAAGTCAGGTCAAGCAGGTTCATTGCCGTTTCAACCACGTACACACAGTGAAACGAAACTCCAGGACCATGGTGCAACACAAGAACAAAAGCAGAATGCCACAAGACTACATGGAAATGTGGGAAATACCAGAACAGGTGTGTTTTTCTCTTTGGGTTTCTGCATTTGAGTTGTTTTTGGGGTTGCTTGGATCCTTCAGAGCAGGGGTTATCAGGTTCACTTCTAGGGACACGCCACTGTTTACGGTGGGGCAAATCCAGATCAGGTGTGTTTGGGGAAGGGGATACTTGAAAAAGTGCAGAGCCAGAAGCACTGATTTAGAGGGCAGTGTGTTTAGCCAGTCCTGACCCTTAGTGACCTGTTCTCTGTAAATCAGGATGCTCCACTGGTTGTGCCTCTGAGGGATGTTCTGCACCCGGTGCAACCTCTTGGTGGACTTGCGGTAACCCTAAATCACGTGATCACATGATGTCTTGACTACGGTTCCCCTGACAGCATTTGTGAAACGGGGCCTGATTAAGTTAGGCCTGGGATTGTGGGCCTTCTGTGCTGCATCATTGTCAGGCTTTACGTTCTCAGAAAATGGATGGTACACATGTAGCCTCGCACATTCCAGCAGTTAAAGCGACTGCGGGATCAGCAGGAGATAGATTTGATTTTGATTCCGAATGTGGCGCTCGGATAGACGTCGTGGAGAAACAAGATCCATGACTTGACTTCACAGGGCTTCCGATAAGGCCCCTGAGTCAGCGGGTGATCTCAGCTGAGCCTGGCCCCTCCCCCGAGCAGCTTTTGTCTTTGGTGAAAGTGCTCAGTCTTCCACATTCTCTCTTATCTCTCTCTCTCTCTCTCTCTCTCTCTCTCTCTCTCTCTCTCTCGCACTTGGACGTGAAGCCGAAACTTGTTCCTTTGATCTAGCTAAAGGCGCCCCCTGCCTAGGCTCTCTGGGACGGAATGCTACGGCAGCACTTCCGCCGCGATCCCGCTAGCGGCTCCCGTTCTGTTGCTCTGCGCTTTCTCTGGCACGCCGTGATTTTTACCTCCTGAGCGAGAAGGGAGCAGATCGATGAGTTCAGGGTCTCTGTTTGGTCTGATCAATACGTTGTAATGAATGCTGCGTTCCAGTCCTCGGCCCGCGCTGACGGATGTTCAGAAGCAGGCCGCTGCCTCTTCATTGGATTGAGACGTGATAAATCCTCGTTGCACCTCAGCGGACCCTCCAGACACGGACCGCTCGCTCTCCCGCCGCAGTCGGGCACCACTGTGCAGTGCACCGACATTTACTGTGTGCCTCTTCAGCGTTTAAAACAGGGCTGTTTCTCTGGTTTATTTTTAGCATCAGAATTGGCCTTATTCATGTCTTTATCCATTTTCCCTCAGAGTGACATTAAAATGTCTTTATTGTTCCATTGTTGAATCCTTTCAAGGCCTTTTCTTAAGCTTCGCTGAAATGGTCGCCTTTTCTGAAGGTGCCCGTACTGAAATGCAATATTCTTGAAACGTTATTTTCATCAGACCTACTGTATTTTTCACTCTTCCCTGTGTGCCTGGTCTCATGCATTGTTGTTTAAAGAGGAGCAGTGGTTTATCTCTGTCAGTGGCAACTGTAGTTGATTGACGATTCTGCACATTCAGGGCTCTTTCCACCAGCAGTGGACTGTGTTGGTAAACTGATGTATTCTTGGAGCGACCGTGGCACTGATTCCCAAAGTTTTAAAGGAAACCATTTGCAGAATTTACTGTGTTCAGCTCCCAGAGGTAACATTTGTCAGACTGTGTGGTCAATGGCCAAACAGCTTTATGCACCCGTGGTTTATTTCGCCTTTAAAAAGACAGATGTTGTGTACAGTACAGGAGGTACAGGCTATCCTCCACCATCTTGCTCGTTTGAATAGCAGTGAACCACACACTCAGCGCAGTATTATATTTAATGCCATTATCCAGACGCTTGCGGCATAGGATGAAAATAACAGCCTTGTACGTTCCTGGACATTTGTAATGAGGGGTTTATTGACCATACCTCACGCTCTTGACATGGACGGAATCACCGCAGTCAACGATGACATTCATATAATTTTATGTCTATTGAGTTGTCATAACCAGAGGTGAACTCTTTGTACGCCGCCGTGGATTACTTAGTAATTCATTCTGAAACTGAAGCACGTGTCCCGAGGCACTCTGGATGTCACAGCATTTTAGTACAGTGTTACCCAACCCTTGTAATGTAGTGCTCCTGTGGTGCACGCGCTCTCTCCTGCTCGAACACACCCTCTCCAACAAAGCAAGGGCTGGATAATTAGCTATTTAGAGGGATCAGGTGTGTCAGAGCAGGGAAAACACCAAAATAGACCAGGCTTGGTTAGACCTGTCACAGTTATTCCGTAATTTTCACAATTATCTGAGATAACTGCAGTTATTTTCTGCAGCTGTAAGCTCTCAGTCGTATGTCTACATCCCAACCAAAGCAGATTGGATGCGTTTTCATCACAAACTAGTACATGAATTTGGTACATTTTAATTGTCATCACATATCAGAATGCCTTTCATTCTAAACCAGTCTCATGTACATGTAAAACCTGTTATAATATGTAATATGGTAGAGAATGTGAATTTTATGGTATGTTTTATATCATAAATTAGAATGCGATTTAGACACAAATTGGCAAATCAGCCAGTTTGGCTGCTTTGGGCTTAGACTTTAAAAGTTGCATCCAATTAGACAACAACAAAAATTCAATTGCAGAATAATTAATTATTTAAATGGCAGTTATTCATCAGCAAAAATGAGATGACCATGGCGGACTTGCAAACCACTATTTTTGGATGTCCAGATGAACCGAATCTCCATTGCGCTGGCATTAAATAGTAATGCCCGGAGTGCGGCGGTCCATGACTAATTGGTGGGCTCCTTTTAAGGCTGTCGATTTGCGGCGGGGCTTCAGCAAACGATATTTTATTCACGTCTGACCTTCTTTGCCATCTTTCCTTATCGGAGCAGGTAGTCTGCACATCGTCTTCCTGACTGGTCCGAACGAGCGGAGGATGTTTGGAATGCCCTGGTGGTGATAAAGCTGTTAGTATTAGCTTCAACAACCCCCCCCCCTCCTCCCCCCAGCTCCCCATCCTCCACCCACGTGTCTGTGTCCTCTCTCCCTCACCACATCAGTATCAGCCCAGGCCATTATCGCCAGCCGAGAGCTCTGGAGTGACGCTGACATTGGGCAGTGGGATACAGCGCCTCACATTCAGTTTTTTTTATCTCCCTCTTCCTCGGCGTCGCCTGCGAGCACTGGCGTTTGTCCTTGGCATATAATTAGCCTGGTTCAGCCTGGCCGGGCCCACGAGGCGGGCAGGTTTGTGCCCGCAGAGAGTTCTGCAAAGCCACAGCTGTTGCTGTAAGCGCTGCCATCCCCCCGCCCCCCACCTCCACTCGGTCAAACCCACCGCTTCACGTGATCCGTCATATCAGCAGCTCTTTTCAGCTGACACCTGGGCTGCGGTTTGGAACTGTTGTATGGAGGGTTCGGCAAAAAAAGCACCAATTTACACAATCCGACTCTTAATCCTGGTGTTGTGGATCAGTCCAGGCATGTTTAGGTCGTGGTGTACAGCACCGGGAGGCTGCTGTGATGAAGGAACATCTGGTTTTTTGTATCTTAAGTATTTGTAGACATAAAAATATATATTCATATTCAATGATATTCGGAATTGCAGAAAAAAATTCAATGATGTACTTTAAATTCGCAAATATCCGCAACAAAGCCCTGTAGTTTTATTAATGTGACGTAAATGAAATCATTACTGTATTTACCTGCTTATACCAAAGAAAAGGCGCTGCTTGAATTACAGTCCAGTCTATACAGGAGTAACATCAGTATTTACATTCTAGCACTGCAGGAGTTCAGTGTAAACTGTA
>JBBPCY010000013.1:4389725-4401120 GCA_037974405.1 Brachyalestes nurse | reverse complement strand
GGTGTGTGACAGGGGGAGGAGTTATAGAGTCTGATGGGTGGGTGTGTGACAGGGGGAGGAGTTATAGAGTCTGATGTTGGTGGGAAAGAAGGATTTTCTTTGGTGTTCAGTGGGGCACTTTATGCTGGTGAGTCTGAAGCCCGCTTTCTTGATCAGCAGCCCCTATATCGCACATTTGTTGCAGATTAATTGTTGAACTACTTGCATCATGGCATTCTGCATCTCCTGAAGGATGAAGAACATGGATCAGCCACTTGAAACATAAGGAAGACTAGTCCTTTGGAGCCCTATAAACAACCTTAACAATGAAGTCAAGCTGAGATTTTAACTGCATTGAAAAACTGCCAAATTAGGCCTGCATCCCATACCTGACCCAACTCCCTAAAACCACCCAGCATAACAGGAACGTGTGTTTCTCACCAGCCTCACACAGACCTATGGCTTCCCAGCAGAATGTGTTATCAATATGCACTCCCATGTATTTGTAAGCACAAAGCTGGCCGATAGGGCGAAGAACCGAACTGTGCTTACCGAAGTCCCTGGGGTTTAAGGCCTAGTTTTAACTTCGCATTTACAGTGAGGTCATTAGTTCACCATCACACCACCCTTATTGAACAAGTATGTTCTTACAAATACTTACATGTGCTTATTACCGGGAAGGCTATGGCCCAGGTGAAAGTCCAGGGAAGATTTAGCCTGAATAGGGTCAATCAGAAACGTATGCTTCTGTCATACTGGGTGGTTTAAGGGTGGTTTAAGGATCAGATATAGGATACAGGCTTGGTTTGGCAGTCTTTCAGTGCAGTTAAAATCTCAGCTTGACTCCCTTCTTAAGACTGCCATAAACGTTACAGGAGAAAAGGACTATTCTTCTTATCCCTGGGCCAAAGTTTGCTATTTCTGAATAGTGCTGTCAGGATCCAGATTCTAATATAAACTTATCATTACACAAAATATGAATCACTGTTATGATCAAGTCCATCTCAGTCCTACTGTGCTACTGATATCATCAGTGCTTCCTGACCACTAAACATCTACATATAGTAGAAAAGGCAGATTTTAAACTGAGCTCAGGCAATAAAAGTAAAGTGGCTCCTTATAGTCTCGCGTGAACACACCACAGCACACAGTGTGAAATTCTTTCTCTGTATTTAACCAATTCACCAAGTGAACCAAGGGGCTGCCACCACCGAGGGGCAGTGCGTGGGGACGGTACCTTACTCAGGCGACCCTTAGTGATGGCACTAGCAGTGTTGGGATTCAAAACCACAGCCTTCTGACTGCAGGGTCAACACACTAGCCACCAGGCCACCAGCTGCTCCAACGTACTTACAAAAATACTATCAGATATTTTTAATAATAAAAATAATAAAATGTTTTCATACAAAACATAATTCAAATTGTTCAGAAAAGTTATAAATGGTAATGAAAATTCCAAGGCTAAACAGAACAGTCCAGAAATGTCATTATTTTGCAAAACTGTTATATGAAAGCAGTAGAATGCACAAGGTTGTGTGTTATCACAAATAACTGTAATGATTGAGGGCGCTCACCTTCACTGCATTCCACTGGCCAAGTTCTTCACCAGAACACATTCCCTGTTGTATCTTATCAAGTGACAAGTAGATAAATGGTTGGTCATTTTAATGTACTGATACATTTTCACAGCTTGTCCCTGTCCCCTCTTAAATATCTTATTTTTGAAATGTTACTGAAGCCCTGTTTGAACTGAAGTGTATATATTCACAACTAGAGCCATGTTTTTACTATCCAACACATTAGTTTTTGTATATAACGTTGTTTAAGGTCAAATATTGCTAAAATGTGAAAAATATTGAATGGGTTTCATTTTGGCTTTCAGTGCCTTTTGTGTGCTTAGCATATCGATACATTTTCACTGTTTGACCCTGTCCCTCCTTAAATGTCGTATTTTTGCAAACAATAAAAGTGTAGTTTGTTCACAATCCTCAAAACTAGTGAATATCTTCTTATATGTTGTTAAGAATCATGTATCTTAGTAAGGACATGTTCTGACCCCCTTTTCCGTAACTGCATGGAAATCAGTGCATGAAGTGACGGAGCTGGTGTAAAGTCAGGAGTGAGAAATGGTGGCCCGGACCCACCAGCCGCTCCTGGTCATTTACGAGGTTAATCTGATGGGACGCAGCCCTGTCACCTGAAAATCTAATTTCAGTCTCCGCCGGGTTCGTGTCCTCCTCTCTCCAGCCAAACAGTGGTGAGGCGAGTGCACTCTCGTCTTTATTTAAAGAAGCCGTCTCCTGTAGGCTGCTGGAGAGGCCCCTATAGGGACAGCTTGTTTAATTTTCCTGGTCTCCTCACCCAGCTGGTGCAGGCGCAGTTAGATGGGAGCTTATTTATCTTGTTCTCCACCCGCTTTGAAGTGGAGAGCACTTTTTTTTGCCGTGGAAAAGCCTCTCTTCTCGCCGGCTCTCGGGTCCGGGGAAATGTCCGCTGCTTTGCGAATGTCGCGCCGGCCACTTTCTCATTACCCGCCCAGCATGAAGGCCCGTTTCCAATTACAGCGCCCCCTCCTCCAGCCGCCGCCTCCGCGTGTCCCGCTCAGCGCTTCACGGCCCACGGCCTGGGATGAAAGAACACACCCAGCAGCTCGGCCAGGACAGGGCCAGACGCGTAATTAGACCGGGAGACTAAAGCACCTTCGGCTCGACATGAATTGTCCGTGAATAATTTCAGAAGTATGAAATTCTTTTGTGAGCGTAGTGGGGGTGGGTGTCAGGGCAGTGATTCTTAAACCTCTAGGTATGTGTATATATATATATGTGTAATCAGAAGGTCACCAGGAGTTTGATAAATCTCTGTGCTTCCACACTTTTTAATTACTTTTAAACAAAGTTGAATTTACCCTCCAAAACTGCTTGGCAATAGTTAAATAGTTAATGTGATTTTGCTTCACCCTTTGTGGCGACAACCTGACAAGGTGTGAAGGTTATATTTCACCAATTGCAAAATAATAAGGCTAGGTTTTATTTATATGTCACCTCTCTCACACTCAAGGTCGCGTTACACACCCCAGAACAAAGGAGCCACTTAATCACCTCACTAACACTCCTGCCTCTAAGAGGGATTCCACTCATTTTTCACATTTTCTTCATGATTCGGTTACTAAAATGTAAGTCCTTTGGAATGGTTTGATGTAAAAAGCCTTCAGAATTGGGGGCAAATAGTATGTGCCCACAATGACAATAGTCCCCAAATACATTTTCACAGATTTGCCACAATTTTACCATATTTTATCATAAGCATTGCATATGAAATATCAAAAGACCCTCGTAGGTTCACTGGTGGTTTTGGACAGTAAATATAGTGGCTATATTTGTGCTGTAGACATTTATGCCTAGTTCCATTCCTCACCACTGTAATTCTCTGAGTGTATATATTCACAATTGCTGACATTTCATTTACTATCCAAAACCCAGATTTAGTATTTAATGTTAATGAAGGTCAAATAAAGAAATGTAAAAAAAATTATGGGTTTGAATTTGGCTTTCAGAACCTTGCATGTATCCTTACACTATTAATGGCTTCAAAAATAACACTTTAGGTCAAAAGCTAATCCTAAAACCGCCTTAAACGATGCTGTTGATTATCACTGTTTCACATAATAACTTTGGATGACCTGACTGACTTTGAGTAACTGTTTACATCCCAGTCTCTGTTTACATCCCAGCCACTGAATTAGCAAATAGGTTTACCTGAGTTCCCCTTTAACTTACTGTGTGTGCACTTCACTCTTGAACAAAGCATATTGCACAAGGTTAGACATAGTTATAGTCCCTTGTACATAGTCTAAGAATTTCCTTCTTTTTTCATACTTTTAGGGTATAATCACACGATGGCAAGTGTGATGGTTACCTTAGATGTGTACCATGCCTGAGTCTAACTGAACCGTGCCTGGGTCCATGTCCTCAAGTGCAGCCGAGCGCGGTTGAGTTGAACTCGGTCACGGTACGCATCTATTGTGATTGCTTACCATGCTCGAGTGCAAAACTTGAATGTGACTGTCCCATTTAAGAAAAGTCTGTAAAGGAAGGACTTTGGTCTACAGCTGAGATGCAGCGTTTGCTGGATATCTGGGCAGATGAGAGATCTGGACACATTTTGGCAGATGGGCCAGCTGGTTTCCTGGTGGTTTGGGAGCTGCCCCTGCAATCGGAGGGTTGTGGGTTTGAATCCCAGGACTGCCAATGGCACCACTGAGGTTTCCTTGAGCGAGATACCGTTCCCATACACTGGCAGCCCACTGCTTCATTTGGGTTAAATACACAGAAAGTATTTCAGAGCTTTTTGGGAAAATTCATGACTACTCTTGATTCCAGAGAACCACCGAACAATGTGTTGAGCTGAAAAAACTGATCCGCTCCATAAATCTGGCAACTCAGTGGATGAAAAGAATGAAGCAGTGAGGGATGGGATGATGTAAGTGCTCTCGGGTTGCAGGTCAGTGGGGAAAGTGTGTAGGGGCACGATTGTGCTTGTTAATGGTACAAGGCACCCAGGCCTATCTGAGTACACCCTTAATCTAAGAAAACCTTCCTTTGTGCCCTGTTGTCCTGCTTGTTGCCAGATCCTGTGCAGGTCAGAATTCATTTCGCTTTATCATTTGCTTTGGGCTACATGCTGAGAAGTAGTAATATCACACAGAGCGACATTTTTTTGACTTATTGCTTCCCTCTGCCCCCCCGCAGAAGAATCCAGGGCACTAGGCTAATCCCACACCGGCGGAAGGTTGCTGGGTTAGCACTGGAAACAGGCCGCTAGCAACAGCAGGATCATAGACCAACCCAGCTCAAGCCAGTGTAGGGGTCATTACTCTATTACAAATAACATATTAGTTATCTCTGATTGCAATAGGAGTACATCACTGATTACATCCTGGACTCAGAATGTAACTCCAAAAAATAATATACAACTGGATCAGCTGGAAAGTTGAAAGGAATGGGTTTATATTGTAGTGATAAGTAGGTTACTCAAAAAATCTATTACACGTAACATATCTCAGAGATAACGTATTACCTCTGATTGCCATGGGAGTATGTCATTGATTGTGTCCAGGAAAAATAATCCACACATTTCTTCTCTATAAACCCATACACAGCTGAACCAGCTGGAAAGGGAATTCTTTTTAGAATGGAATAAAGCGTTAAAGATTTCTTTAAAGGCCAGTCACTGCCCTTGCCTTAACACAGAAACAGTTATGCTGGGTTGTGACGAATGAATTATGCTTTTTGAAGAACGTAGGACTTAACCTGTACAAGTACCTTGAAAACTGCAGCCTCAGGACAAGACTCTCCACAAATAAAAGGTTAAATGAGAATCAGATTCTGTTGGTATGTTGTTGTCAAATGAATTCTGACCTGTTTAGGTGAAGCAAGGTCTTTCTCTTCTTCAGCACAGGGATCTTTATCCGTCAGTTTTATATTAGCAGGATTGGATGCTTCTAACAGTCTGTTGCCTTCTGTGCTGGTGCTGGTGGCCTAGTGGTTAGTGATCTGCCCCTGCGATCAAATGGGCATGGGTTCAAATCCCAGAACTGCTAGTGGCACCACTGAGGTACCCTTGAGTAAGGTACCGTCCCCCCACACACTGCTCCCTGGGGGTTTTGTTCCTGGCCGCCCGATGGTTTGCCTAGTGAATGGGTTAAATGGAGCTATATCATGTTTTGTTCATGGATGACAAATGGACACTTTACTTACGCTCTACATTTATTCTGTTATATGCTGTTATGCTACAGTGCTTTGTAAGGTAGTTACATTACATTAAATTACACGATTGTAATGCATTGTACCCCCTTGCCCTGCCTAGTTCTAGCAGTAGGGCCAGTTCACACTACAGCATAATTGGCCCACTTTCGAGGCCCATTTGCCCCTCCCGACAATCACAAAATGTTTATCGATTCCTGGGTGATCTTAAACAATTATCTTCCCAGATGATCTCTTCACTCCTACTATCTCCTCACAGTCTCTAAATGTGAAGCATAAATCTTAATGTTCTATATTTACGAGTCAGTGTGGGGTGGACACGGATCCTCTGGTGTGAAACGCAGGGATTGACGTCATGCAGGAAAGACCGTCTACGTACAAGAGCTGAGCTAAACGAAACTGGCCAGTGTGCACAGTGTGTGTTCTGAGCGTGAAGACTAAATCGAGGCTAGACAGACCACAGAGAAGGAAGATAAATGTGTCCAGCTGTGGTAACAGCGTGAACCTCTATATATATATCATGTATGTAATGTCTCCTGTAAAACATTCCTCTTGACGTTGCCTGTGAGGAAAACACACACCATGAGCAGAGTAACACCTCATTGTTTGTTTGGTTCTGAAGTGAAATGGACAAAATCCCACCAGGTTTTGAGAACCTGCACCGCGGGTGGGATCTCTTGGCCTTGAGTAAAATTTGAAAATGTGTGGTGCTTTATTCAGGACAGCTCTTGTAGTGTGGGGACTTTGATGGTTAAGTAAGGTCCCGTCCCCACACACTGCTCCCCCACACACTGCTCCCCGGGGCACTATTGTTAGCTGCCCACTTCTTCACTTCGAGTCACACGTGGGGCAGCTGGTGGCCTGGTGGTTAGGGAGTTGCCCCTGTGATCAGAAGGCTGCTCCCCACACACTGCTCCAGACACACTGCTCCCTGGGTGCTGTGTTCCTGGCTGCCCACTGCTTCAGTTGGTGAATGGGTTAAATACAGAGGAAGAATTTCACACTGTGTGCTGTGGTGTGGTGTGTTCGCGAGTGACAAAAGAGTGAAAATGTCTTTGTACATGGAAGCCCTCATATTTTCAACATCGGTCAGGATTTGAAATCCTGTAGTGAGGGCCAGGCATAAGATTAGCTGACCAAAGCGCTGCAGCAGGGATGAGGCGTCCATTTGTGCAGTTAGTCAGAGCGCCGGCCGCGGGCAGATACTTTAGATGAAGCTAACGAGGAGACTATAATAGGCGGCCATTAGCTTACATCCAAGCTTTTTTTTCTTCCTTTAAAGAGCACGGATGCAGATGAAGGCAGAATCAAAGCTCTCATGTGAAAGAGAGCATGTGTTTGTGTGTGTATCTGTGTGTTTGTGTGTATGTGTGTGTCCATTTGTGCGTTTCCTTTGAATAGAAATGTACCGACTGCAGCACTCTGGCCTCGGGCCCTTTTTTCTGCTTATGTGCTTTAAATAGGACGACTTATATGATTTAAATAAGATGAATTATAATCCTGTACATTTTCTCAAACGTAGCTGTTTAAAAATTGATGGTCAATAGTGGCCATAAATGCAGGCGTACATTGGGCTGAATGGATGGACCAGTGCGTGTGTGAGAATTCCCCTTTTTCTAGCGTGAGCTAACCCTCCGTCTCTGATTCTCATCAAAGCCTGGGATTATGCCCCACTCAAGAAGCACAGAGTGGCCTCCTGCTGACCTGTACACTCCCTCCCACATATCTTACACCCACTACATCCACACATACTGGGCCCATCGTCCTCGTTTTGGGTGAAAGTCAGCAAAAACACGACTTGTATTCATGCTGGACAGGCGATTAGTCCGCTCAGGTGAAATTTCGGAGGCGATATGATAATCTTTCTTCCGTTCTCAGTCTTTTCCTCACTCACACCTTCCCTCCTTAATCTATTAAGTTTCTGTGTTATAATGAGACGACCGTTTCTATCATGCATGCGTCCACTAGACCACAAGAAGGCTTCAAAGAGATGAAAGGAAGGTTTCTTATCACAGTGTGAGATTTGTGTGTCGTTTTACTATCTTTACTGGCCAACCTCTATTTTTGCTACAAAATTTCTTTGGAGCAAAAAACTACAGGTAACCTGAATGTGTTGTCTTTCCTATTTTATCAGACCAACCTTGCAAAGACCATTAGAACATTAGAACAAACTGTTTTTGTAGCTAATGAACCCGGCCCAAAAAAATTGCTTCTGTAATAGACACTAGTCTCTAATAGACTTGCTCATGTGGTTTCTGGTGGTACGTCATACCATTATCTGTGAAAGTAGTCAAGCACTAACAGAATGAATAGGTTGGCTTGGCTTTGTGGGATGTATGTATCACATCTATGTTTTCATTTGGTAGACTTTAAGCTTCTTTAAGCCAGAAACATAGGGAAAGTACATGAAAAAAGTGGGATATACTGTTATTCCAACAGACACAACAACTCTAGATACAGCCAGTATAGGTTTTTATGAGCAAACTGGTTTTTGAGAGACTCGTGAACTGCTGGTTTGCCTTGACATTTGACTGGATGAAAACATGTTGGTGATACATGATTCTTTATGGACTCTTTACTCAACCTTCTCATGAGTTACATTATTACTTCCATCAAGATAGACGAAGGGGTCTGAGTGTTTGCGTTCATGTACTTCTGTAAAGTATCTTTCTGGCCTTCTTCTGTACCTACATCAGCCTCGTGGCCTTGTTGTACAAAATAAAAGAAGCAAACATGAAAGTTGAAGTAATAAGAAGTTTGACTTTTCTTCGATCTCAATATGATTAGACCTCAAAGCCAAATTCCAGCAATGTTCCACCAATATTTTATTTACAGCAATAGACTCTGGTTTAGATAAGTAAAGTCATTAAGAGTAGTTTGATGTGAAAAACTTTGCTGAACAGAAGCTTGGATTTTCACAGGGGTGACGACTGGAACCAGGCTTCTGTACACAAATGTACACATAGTCATAGACACATAATCTATAACCACCAGTGAGCCTGGACACATCTCCTTAGTTTTTCTACGTGATGTTAGTGAATTCTGAAGCTGTTCTCTCACTCTGTACCTCCTTCTCTGAGTGGGTTTTCGAAATAGGCTTTAGGTCGAAACCTTATTTCAGAACTATTGTAAACCAAAGTCGATGTTTCAGCCTGCAGACAGTGGGTTTCATGCGAAACGTTTCTTGTGGGAGCTTTTAGTGGCATGACACTTTTTGAAACTATCTGGTTCCATTCAACACCGCTGTGACTGTAATTTTCTTTAGAATGGAGCTTGCCACATCAAACCACTCTGAATGATACAACCGTTTAATTATGCAAAAATTTCCCCTTTAATCTGGATCATTGCAGCATATTGGGATGTTGTCGCTGCGACATGGTGGGGAGGGATACCTGCCTCTGGACCAAGAGGTCATGGGTTCAAATCCTACCTCCAGCACACCACCACTGGGTTCCTGAGCAAGACCCTTAACCCCAAGTTATTCCAGAGAGACTGCCCCCTGTAGTTAGGGAACGGAAGTGGCTTTGGATAAAAGTGTCTGCTGAATGGCGTAATTGTAAATGTGCTGGAGTTGGAATGGATGGTTGAGTTGTAGGAAGGGTAACAGACGGCTCACTGTGTTGTTTCTCGTTCCCCCAGGGGCTGAAAGCGGCGGATAACGACCCCACGGCCCCGCCGTACGACTCCCTGCTGGTGTTCGATTACGAGGGTAGCGGCTCCACGGCCGGCTCGCTGAGCTCCATCAACTCGTCCAGCAGCGGCGGAGACCAGGACTACGATTACCTCAACGACTGGGGACCCCGCTTTCGCAAACTCGCCGACATGTACGGCGGCACGGACGAGTGAGCGAGAGACGAGGGAGAGAAAACACACCTGGCTTTTTCCCCCCCACACTCCTGTTTGACGGACGAGAAAAAGCTTCTGCCAACCGATTTTTTCCCCCCTGAGAACAGACTGAACAGCTACGGAGTAAGCAGAAAAACAACAAAAAAAATGTATCATAATAAAGAAAAAATTCAATTAAAAAAAAAAGGACAAAAAAAAACAAAACCCTAGGCTTAATGTTGTAGTGTAGGCATATATATATGCTTGTTGAAGGCTTTCTGGCACCCGGCGGCGCTCTAGTTTTCGAAGGAAGGGACGAGAAGAGGAGAGAGGAGGGGAGACTGGAGGACTGTCACTGTTTTCGGATTGTAGGCTACGATAAAAGCGCTCAGTTACACTTGAATTTTACAGTACAGAAGCACTGGGATTTAATGTGCCTTTTTGTACATTTTTTGGATCTGAATGATTAGTTTTATGTTCAAGGCTTTAATGGTACTGACCTTTGGAGTGATTTCGAGACGTGAGGAAGTATGTTAATCTCCGATACGCTTCATCACACACTTCCTTTTTCCTGGTTACCAACTGCTGTTCGTCGATAACGATTAATTTAATTGAGTCGCGGAGAGACGAGGAGGAAAAGTTGAGGGCTCCTATCTTAAATAGGACACACCGATCGGCAGCGTCACTGTACAGTACATTAGAAATTTTAGACCTTTTTTTCCACGAGAAAAGAAATAAAAATGACTTATGCAGCTGGTTGCGGACGAAAGGAGGTCATAACCGATACTTTTATAGCAGATTAAGGTTTAGTTTTCTTTCTGAGGTGGTGTAACCTTTTACGAAACGAACGGCCGTGTCCTTCACATCCTCATCCATGTACACTTCATCTGCCTTAGTCACCATCTGATGCCCTCGGTTTTTACTCTACTGTAAAAAAAGAATTGTGTACATAATGTTTTTTTTTCTTTTTCTTTTCTTTCAATGTAGTCGACGAAGAAGTGCAAACGGTTTAGAGATCTTGTAAATGTATAATTTGGGCTACAAATTTTTTTTGCATGTTTTTATCTTTTCACAACAATGACGGAGAGGGAAAAAACTGGGATTAAAAAAAAAAAAAAACTCTTTCCAAAATTTATTTACATGAAGTGCGTAACACTAAATCAGCCGACGTGAAACACAAAGAGGGTACAAGGTTGTTTTTTTTTTTTTGTAAAAAAAAATAATAAACATAATAAAAAAGAATAAACAACAAAGAATGTTACTCCATTAAAAAAAAACCATCAAAAACAAAACATACAAACAAATGCAAGAAAAGTAGAGACACTTTCAGCACAAATGTTTGAAAATTTGTACCAAAAAGGGCAGGGGTGGGCTCTTGGGGTGGGTGCAGTTCCATCTTTGACCATCGTAGGCACTAATGACCGTCAGCTTTAAAGCGGGAAAGGTTTCGGACAGACGCTTTTGTGGATAATCTTCTGTACTGGAGTTCCAATGATTCATCTCTGACCCCAACCATCTGAATAAAAAAAGGTCATTTTGGAGCTAAAGCCTGTTTCTTTTCTTCCCTTTTGTTTTCTTCTATCACTTTACTGAGGTGGTGTTCAGGTGTTCATGTGTTCATAGGCCGTAATGACATATATGTGTTTGTGTGTGTGTGTGTGTGTGTGTGTGTGTGTCAAAAGTCTTAGGGCAAAAACAATACAGTAAATAGTGATGTTAAGTTCTTGTGGAAGTCCAGCATTACTGTAGTTTCATCAGAAACCTGGTTGGACTCGATCAGTCCTTCATTAAATTAAATCAGGAGCTGCTGATGGAGTTTCACAATCCAA
>JBBPCY010000013.1:4350409-4365265 GCA_037974405.1 Brachyalestes nurse | reverse complement strand
TTATGGCAAGAACCACTTAACTAAGTAAAAAAACAACAGTCCATCATTACCTTCTTACAGAACATATTCTGGTTTGTGTAACTCTTTTTGTTTACAGCATAATTCCATGTGTTTCTTCATTATATATATATACACTTAAGTGGTCAAAAGGCTCTCACAATGGTTTTAAACTTAATAGACTTATGTGGAGTCATCAGGCTCTCATTATGTTTTGGTTCTGGCTGCAAACGCGCTAAATGTTCCTGATAATTCTGTTTTCCCAATAATGATGGGAGAGCGGATCAGATGAAGATAACACGTCTTGATTTCTTGGCTGGGCCGAAGGTACCAGGGCTGAGTGAGCGGGATGAGATGAAAAGAGCCGCTGTGAATATGCAGATGGATCAATCTCTCATTTCCAGTGAGCAGATGGGAGGAGAACGTGACGGTCCTGCTTCGACCCACCCTGTGCATGCTATCGAAATGTTCAGCATCCAAATGACCCTTTACACACTGTCTTCATGCAAATGTGCATCTATTATAACTTCTGACTTAAAAATATGCAGCTTTGAGGTCAAGAGCAAACTAAAATAAACATTAAAGTACAATAAAAAAAATAAGTCTAAAATAAAAAATAAAAAGTAAAACACTAAGTCAGGACATAAAATATCATTAAAACATATAATTAAAACTCCAAATAGACAGTGAAGATGATAAAATACTAAATTATGATATTGCATAAGAAAACAACATCAAATTGCATATTAAATTAAAAAAACATAGAAAAGAACAAATTAAAAACAAGTATGGAACACTGAAATATCAGAAGCCACAAAACTATGACATATACATGTTTATATTTGAATAAATATACATACATATGTTATTTTTGTTCTTTTTCAGTTTATCCTGACATTCAAGAAGGCACTACTCCATAAAAAAAACAAACAAATGAAAGAAATGAAATGAATTCTGAGCATGAGTTAGCAAATCCATGGCAGCTCAGTGCAAAAGAGGGGGATGAAGTCCTTTTCTTAACATCCGAGATGCACAGGTCTCTTCACCCCTCGTAATGACACACTTTTCTATTTTAAGAGATGTTCACAGTTGTCCCTTGGGGACGCGCTGATTCTCCAGTTAGCCTGAGCGGCCCAAGGGGTCAGTGGTTTTCATTAAGCCAGAATACACATTAATTACGATTCAAGTACAGAACGGAAAGAAAGACAAAAAAAACATAAAAATAAAAATGGACTGGTCACCATGACAACGGCCGTGAAAGGACACAATGTTCAACATTTTGTGCTTGCAGGCACCCCTGATGCTAACAACAGGGTCTCGGGTGAATGGCAGCTACTGTAATGCTGGAACTAACTTCATCTGATGCAATAGAAAGCATTGCTGAAACTCTTTTGTGCATAACAGTAGACACGGAGAGACGTGTGGGGAAAGAAAGGGACAGAGGAAGTGCAGGGTGGGATAAAAATGCCAGAACAAATGCATTGGGCTCTAGGCTTAAAGCAAAGTTTTGACCAGAAGTCAAACAGTTCCCCCCTTTAATTCAAACGTGACCATTGAGCCAAGACTGTGTTTGCTTCCCTACTTTTTCACTGAAACTCCAAGGCCAGTATTTGCCCATTTTTTTAAAATAACAGAGTGACACACAGTGTCAGAAATCACATAAGTCTGTTTGACATCATTAATCAACCCAGTCTGAGACAAGTGACTCAGGTATGCAGTTTGATCAGTGCGAACTTTCTTTTACTTGTTGGCTACATGGACCTAAAGATTCAGAAAACAAATACACCTTGGCTGAATGAGTAAGCTTAGGTCAGAGTAAGGAAGGAAATGGAAATCTGATTTGCTATTGAACTACCATTTAATATCGCAAAGATTAACTTTTCTCTGTAAGAGGTGAGATTCTGAGAGCTGTGGTGATTTTGGCATACAGACTTCTGTAGGCAGGTTGCCTGAGCCTGGAACTTTCCGAAATTCAACTCGAGGACTCTTCTTTAGTCCAGAATCGAGTTCCTATAAGCAAGTTAGTAACAGAACACTCTTAATAGATAAACTTTCGCTCTCCAGAGCCCCTCCCACTGCAGGTTTTCCCCACCCACTTGTGGGCGGAGACTATCCTGAAAGTTCTCCCGTGCTCAGAGATGTTTGTTTCTAGGACCTCAAATAAAAATAATTGTTCATTTTTGTTCTTTATGTTCATTTGCGTGATGCTGTTTTAAAACCAACCTCACCATGTTTTTAAATCACAATAACTTTGGTTCCATGTGACACATGAACATCAAACAAAGCTCAGCATGACGTCTGACACCTCGAGTATCAACACAAACTTGGGGAACTTCAATACAAGAAGTTGTTTAACAGTCTGATGACAATTTCCCATTTGGTGCGCTCACATTTCAAAGCTTAACTGTAGTTATGATGACTAGAATGACTCACTAGTAAAAACAATTGTTTTGCACCTCCTTCCATATAGATCCACTATACAGTTGTACGATTACACATTGTTTATCACTGGATGCTGTATAATTTATCAGCCCCCCTCTTTCCCATTTATCACAGAACTGCTGACCAGATATTATTTGGGTTTTGGGTCATTCTCAGCCAAGAGCAGCTCTGTGGTTCGAAACTAATTTAACAGGTGAGCTACAGTAACTGTACACCGACAATGTGGAGCTACAAAGGAGGAGTTTCTGATTCAGTAGTAGTATGTGTACAGTTACTTATTAGAGGAATGTACATCCCTCCCTTGCTGTTCATCAGTCAGTGATTCATCCAAAGAAAAGCGCTATAAATGGATGTCGTGGTTAAGTTCTCTCTAATGTTACTGGAATGACAACAAAGGAAATGAAACCCAACAGAAAAACATTACATCAACATACACCGGCGGCTCGCGTGACAGAGTATATTTATTTTGCTGGAACTGCACATGCCTCTTCTGCAACAAATTCGATATCAATAAATAAACCCAGCGCCAATAAATGCACCCCAAACTATCTGTTTATACGTTTCTCCTGCTACAGAACATGAGAACAAGCTTGGTACGTTCCGTTGGTCAGGAATCTTCTGCCCAGAACTTGTGGTCACCTTGTTAATTCCCCTTGTTTGTGTACTTTCTGTAATCCAGCACATTCCCGGAGCATGACCTGGCCGCAAAAACAAACGTAACCAGGGAAAATCCAGATGGTAAACCGACTCCCAGCAAGATCCTTTTATTTTGCCTCCACCACCACAATAAGAAGAGAAGTTTTGTTGTAGTCAGGACTGGAGTCAGTAATAATGGGACGGGAAGCCTGCCATGGCCTGGAAAAGCAGGGCTTTGTTGTGCTCTCAATCAGACCAAAAAAATCAGCACAGTTAACTCTTAGAACCTCGGATCAAATATAACAGCGCTTTATTAAAGCCGCGTTCCTGTTTTCAGTGCTGGAATAATGATGGAAAGCAATGGGTTTTGTATTAACTATAAGGTTCTGGAGTAGATGTCACAGTGCTGTATTAACTCCTGCAGTGCTTGATTTGTTTATTTCAGTCGAATGAACTGAATTAGATACTAGCTGAATGAATTTAATTAGTGGTGAACATTGGGAACAAACTTAAATATGGCTGTTATGCAAATTGCATGGAAAAATTTCCATTTATTCGATGAGTTTCTCATTTTGTGTTAAATTCAGCAAATAAACAATAATTGAAAAAAGATGCAGAAATGTATTCTAGCTTCAGAAAATCAACAACAACTGCAGTTAGACAAGGGTGCCAAAACTTTTGCATGTGATTATATTTAAATGTGTCAGGTTTGTGACAGCACAAAACAATACATTCAATGAAAGAAATTTGAAACTAGACGAATGAATATAATTCAAGGCGAATTAAAGTTTCAAACATTTTTTACAAGATTCCCCACAAGGAACAAACTTAAATAAGGCTTTTATGCAGATTGCATAGCACAGTAATGCACTTTATTCATTGAGTGTCTCATTTTGCTTCATTTTTAATCCCTGTGTTAAATTCAGTAAATAAATGTTAACTCAGCATTAAAAAGATGCAGAAACGTGTTTTAGGAAATCGGCAGCACTTGCAGGTTGACCAGAGTGCCCAAACGTTGGCATGCGACTACATTTAAATGTGTTTGTGACATCACAAAATCTTCCCATTGAGTTACCATCGATGGATTGCATGAACAATAGGTTTTGAAACCTTAACAGTGTTTATGTATGACATCAAACTTCTACATTTAAAATTTAGTTTTCCATTGTATGGAACATTTCATTCTTCCAGTGTTAACTCAGTTTTAACATATTTGGATGAATTCTTAGAATATCTTATTATATTTCAATGTGGATTAACTCCTAATTTCTTACAGTGATGGATTAACTCCTAATTTCTTACAGCGATGTATTGGCTCTTCATTTTTTATGGAGATGGATTAACTCCTCATTTTTTACAGTGATGCATTAATTCCTAATTTCTTATAGTTATGGATTAACTCCTAGTTTCTTATAGTTATGGATTAACTCCTAGTTTCTTACAGTGATGGATAGGTTCTTCATTTCTTACAGTGATGCATTGGCTCTTCATTTCTTACAGTGATGGATTCACTCTTTCTGTGTTTGAATCGGTCTAACAGTGTTGCATTACCTTGTGCAGTATTCAGTTAATTTTTAATGCTGTATTAGCTTTTATGATGTTGGATCAACCTTTCAGCCAATAAGTGCAGTCATAGTGCACAAAGGTGTTTTGGTGATCTGAACTTTTCAAAACTGAGCCTCAAGCAATTTTGTGCTAGTTCTGTTCAGATGGAGCATCTGAACCAGAAACAGCTTGAAATATTTGTCCAAACCCAAAAAGACTAATTGCTCACATTGGGTGAGGTTGGGTTTGGATATCGTATCCATAATATGTGTTGAGCTCGGCTCTGGTTCAACATTACTGTCTGCTTCTTCACAGCCGGTCTCCCACTTCTTACTGCTTCAGTCTCCCCTCTTACTTCCTCCCCACTTTCATTACTTTACAACATTTTTAATGTGGCACCATGCAGTCACATGTTTGCATTATTTAGCAACGAGAGCCTCGCTTGAGAAAATGGATGCACCAGAAATAAATCAGCTAATCAATTCAGTTCAGTGCAACCAACAGGACATTTACATTTCATTTGCTCGAGCAAAAATAGTAATGTGTTGTTTTAAATACACAGAGCTTTAGAATTAATGAAAGCTAACATTTCATTATAATCCAACAGCTTGAGAACAGCACAGGCTGGAAAACTCTTCAGACTAAAACCATTTTGCGTGTGGTTTGAAGGCTTTGCTTCATGAGTTATATGTAAATTATGGACAGCTGATTGTGTTCTACCGATGACATATTGATATATATATATATATATATATATACTGTGTCCTGATAAAAACTGGACCCCTAAAGAAACACTTGTTAGATTTGTCTGAAAATGTAGATATACGAACAACAGAATAGTTGTAGCAGAACTGAATCTTCGTAGAATAGAAGTATCGGTTTTAGAAGTTTCCAAACAGCTCTACGCGCACGTGTGGTTGACGTCATCAATACGTCATCACTTTTGTGTGTTGTGTAAGCATATCGATCGAACCGGCACCGTCGAGCGTAAACTGCTCGAGCTGTCCATGCAGGTGAGGAGCTGGTGTTAAGCCAGGAAAATGCACCAGGAACTCACAGAACCATTGACACTCTGAACATCAGCTGTAGGCTGAACTTGCTTGACAGATTGCTGGTAACTTGTGCTGCGATTTGTTGGAAATGTTGTATTTTGAGTGCTGCACTTTAAATGTTCATTAAATTGGTAATGTTTTGTACAGCTTTATCAAAATTTCCAGTTCTTCTTGATTTGCTCTGTTGTTTGTATATCCAACTTTTCAGACAAATCTAACAAGTTTTTGCTGCATTAGAGCAATTTCTTTAGGGGTACAGTTTTTATCAGGACACAGTGTATATATATATATATATATACACATTGTGTGTGTGTGTGTGTGACTGTCATGAATTAAAGGCTTTAGCTGTGAGATATAACCGGGGCTATCCCATTTGCTTTCATTCAGAACACTGGATCATTTTGGGTCAATTTCGGATTGAATTTTATTGACTTTTGACCGGTTTTGGACTCAGAAAATGCTGTGGTTTAATTTAGTTTCTCCATCTATTATTACCTGCTTAATATTTCCATAATATTTGATCTTCTATTGTGCTAACTGTCCGAATGTTTAATTAATTCCTAAAGAGTTGACTTTACTGTCCAAGAAACATAAACCAGACCAGCCAAACAAATGAACCCTGGAATTCCACTCTGCTGAGGATGCGGATGAAAGTGCAGTTATAGTTGTGGTCTGTCTTTATGCAGCCCAGGGTCAGTTTCGGATAGAATTTTCTTGACAGTTCTTGGACAATTTTTCGGTTGAGATCAAAATTTCAGCCTAATTTAAATATCTAATGGAGAACCAATCAACGTTTGCACAGCTGAGCGGTATGTATATCATGATTTATCATGATTTATCTCGAATACTTAAAAAAATAATTTGGTTCGGGTTGAATCAAGCTGAAACAGAAAGTTCGACAGTTTTTGTGTTGAGTAGAGCTGAGTCCAATTGAGTCTGCTTATCCACTGTCCAATAAACAACTATGGTTTGAGGACAGTGTGGCTCTCCATAAACTGGACCAGCCAAACAAATGAACGCTGTAATTCCACCCTGGTGAGGGTGCAGACGAAAGTGCAATTATGATTGCGGTTTGTTTTTTTTTTTGTTTTTTTTCTCAGTCCAGGAAAGATGTGAGTAGAGCCAGTTTGCATAATAGCCCACTTTGGAAGTCATTATTGCAGCTTTGCATAAGAGTGTTTGTCCTTGATGCTTTTTACGGCAGCGTTTGGCAAGTGTTTCATCATTCCGAACCACTGACGAGTTATCAGAACCATCCTCGCGTCAAACAGGAACCAATATTGTCAAAGCGCTGCCAGCTGTTTTGCACTGAGAAAAAAAAAGGTTTGAAAGTCGGACAGTTACTGTGTAATTGCGGCTTGAAATATTCAAAACATCTTCACAAAAGGAGTGGAAGCGACCTTGTGGCGAGGCCAGTAAATAAATCAGCCACTGTCACATGAATTTAATTAACCAAACAGTGGTCACTGTTGACTTCTGAGTGTATGGATGGCCAGCGAGCGCGAGAGGACTTGAGCAATTCAGTGGATTGTTAGGGCCGCTCGCTCGCTCGCTCGCGGAGTGTTTTCCAGCACATTCCTGCTCAGTGTGCCGTCCCAGCAGCGGAGGAGGAGAAAGATTGAATGTTACTTATTAAAGCCAGACAGGAAATCACCTTTGCTTGGCAGCTTGTGACTAAGCAGTGCTGGTCAGGAATCTGTGGCCAAAGGCTACATGTGATACATGACTCTTAGAGAGCGGGGTGGGGTGAGTGGGAGCTGTGCAACACAATAAAGATGTTTCATGTTCATTGGTCTGTTCTCCGTGATTTGTGCACTTTTCTGGCCTCTCAAATGAGCTGGGCTCCATCTAAGTACGGAATGATTTCGGGGTGGCTTTTAGTGAGCGATGATGGTGTCGGCAGCTAAAGTGTTGTAAAAGTAGGAGGCATTTACAAAAAAAGACAACTCCATCCAAAAACAGGATCTGAGTGTAATTGATTACTCTCCAGAATGGACAGAATTTAAATATTTATCTCTTTTCAGTAATTAGATGTTTTCAGGAGGTTAGAAATCCTGAGCATTTGACTGCTCCCCAGATTCCTGAGGTTAAAGTGCTGACATGCTGTTATCTATAATAATGCGTGAAAGCTAAAAACAGAACTGTCTCGACGCCTCACGTCGGGCTCATTGTTAAAGATAGCAGCATGTCTTACAGTGCACTGAGCGTACCCCGTTCACACCTGCCACTGTGTCTCGGATTGTGGGTTAATTGGGCTAGGTGGGTCGAAGTCCGCCCACTTTTGCCATCAGCCCACTCAAAATGACTGTATATATTCAGTTTAAGTTTTTAAATCCTGAGCCAAACCAAACCAAAAGACAAATTAATATTCACCCACCCAGTATGTAACATTTAAAACTCAGTTCTTGAAACGGACCTAGAATGCCAGCCAGAATAGCGCAGATATCTAGACTCTGTCATGTTGTCCGACTGGCACAAAGTTGAGGGGGCACATGCAGAGATACTCACAGAACAATAGTACAACAACAGAACAACACAAGCTCATTCACAGTTCACTGGAAGTCAGAAATTTCGACTTTTACTTCATCTACTCCAAGAATAGGAATAGTCTTTTCTCTGTTAATGCCAGAAGAAGGCTGGATCCCTGTTGAATCAGGAACCTGAGCAAGGTAAATTTTCAGGATCACTCTTATGACTACAAACAGACTACCCCCTGACAAAGCCAGCCAGGAGACATGATGGTGAACGGACAGTGTTTTCCAGGTCGACCTCTGCTCAAATAGGGAAGGAGAAGAGGATGGAAGGGGAGACGGCCAGGCTCAGTACTCCAGTGACCAGGAAGGCTGGGGGCGTGGCACACCTGACTACAATAACTTTGGTTCTATGTGACAGGAACATCAAATAAAGCTCAACATGACGTCTGACACCTCGAGCATCTACACAAATTGGGGGAACTTCCATATAATGAGCTGTTATGCCGTATGATGACAATTTGCAATTTGTTGTGCTTGCACAGATCCTTGCTGCTCCCATTCAAGAGGTGAAAGCCCGCTGGCCTACCCTTCCCCACCCCTCCCCAACAATAGAAATATGCATGTGTGCTTACAACAAAAAAACATCATGAAAAATGCAGTCTCTGGGAGTCTGGGAGTGCATTCACTTCAGTGTGTGGTGACACAGCACACGGGCAATGAGGAAAACATCCTTCAGCTCAGTGGCTACAAAATGGCCACTGCCCCGCTTGACTTTAGGCTAATTGAGCACCATAGGAATTGGGCTTTGACCTTGCTATATCTGGAGCAAAGTGAAGCCACAGCCGCTCTCAGAGGCTCTTGTTTGGAGTGCATAGACAATAGAGCAGGCCTAATCTCCAGAGAGCCCTGCTTGAGGAGTGCAGCTAGTGCATGGCCAGAGCAGGAAACGCACACTGCTTTTACATGCAATACAGTCACTGTGACCAAGACACAGGGGTTTTAGCAAAGCTGGAGAACTACTTACAGTGTGTGTGTGTGTGTGTGTGTGTCGGTGTGTGAAGAAAAGAACAGCAGAGCATCTGGCAGATGCTGCTGGTGATCCTCGCTGAAGCAGGCTGTTGGAGTTAGCTTGCATTTCACTCTGGGTTAAAAGTGCCAAATTTGTTCCTGTAGGAAAAGATAAAAGAGCATTTTTCTTGTTTTTCTGCTGGAAGGAAACTATAGAAGCTCAAGCAAACACCAGGCGAGGTCTCACTGCAAGGACAAACACGTTCCCACCTTTTCCTCCGCGGCATCTTCCTTGGAACTGGAGGTCAAACGACTGATTACAGCATAGCTCTGAGTCTGGCGGCCGACTTTAATTACAGCGAGCGAAAAGTGCTCCTCAAAACACGAAGCATAACAGTTTTTCATTTGTAGCTAATAAACACCTTTGACACCGACAAATTATACCACAGTTAATAGACATTCCGGAGAAACTGGCAGGGCCAGAAAGGTCCGCGATGATGGTGACAGGAACCAGACGTCTGAGGAGTTCAGCGCCTCTGAAAGCTCCTTTACAAGAATTCATTACACGAAATGGTTATGAGGATGCTGTGACTCTGACACAGTAGCGGTGTAACAGTGTGTATCGCACTGGTGTGAGGCATGGTAGTGTTTCAGAAGGATTATAAGAATCGCTGTAAGATTTGTCCTTCTTCTCTGTTCGTTGTTTATTGAACAGTTGTGGGCAAAAGCAATTTCCTGTGGGATGAATAAAGTTTTCATCTTATCCTAAATATTTCCAGAACCCACCATGCCTCAGCGGCACAGCGTCTGTGATGTTAAGCGTGCACTGACCTCTAGTGTCCTTTCATTGTTTTTGCCGTGGGTCCCGCAGCCTGGCCGCTGCCAGGATTTGGTATTAGGAAAGCAGCAAGAATGTCCATATAAGGAAAGGTTGGGGGAAAGCTGGATGAGAAGTGGGAGATGGGCTGCATGGTGGTTGTAAAAAGTCAACTCACTGATCTTCAAAAATGTTCTTAAAAGAAGGGTCTCGCTGTAGTTCAGACTGGTCCGCTCCTCGGCCTGTAACTGTTTAATCAGAATCAGAATTTATTTATTGGCCAAGTGTGTGAGCAGCACATACAAGGAATTTGATTCTGATGCTGTCTCTCAAGCACGGCAGTACAAAACAACAATAGTAAGTAAAGATACAATGAACAATACACTGAAGAATATACAACAATATGTACACAATGTGTACACAGTACATTATAAATACACAATGTGGATTTATATTTATAAATATGATTTGTATATATAAATGTTAATATAATATATAATATAATATTTTGACACTTTACATATATATATACACACACACACACATTCATTTATGCATATAGTGTATAAATGAACACTGCAATCTAAATCTTATACATACAAAGTACAAAGACGTACAGGATGTGTACTGAACTCAAATGAAGCTGTTGGAACCAGAAAAAATGAGGGCATTTCACTTTAGGAGGCAGAATGTTTGAAAATTCAGCTCGAAAAAAGCCAGATTTTGATCGACAGCGATGATGAAACGAAAGACTGCAGTGTTGGACATATTGTGAAATGCAGTGAGAATCTTTCCCATGCTCTTTAATTAAATCTGATTATGGGGAGTTAAGGCTGGAACATGTGCAAACACAAGAAATACTCTTTCACTCTAGTTTGTTGACTCATATTGTGGGTTTAAACTCCCAGTTTAAACGAACAGTACTTTTTGGATGAGGAACAACTGGGGGAACAATCTGTGAGAGGTTTGGTTCCTCAAAAAAACGCGTCGTTAAAAAAAAGGCTTCCAAAGGAACAATGAATGAATGAATGAATGATATCAGGGCCAATAAAACGAAAGAGAAGACATTTTATTTCTGTGATGGTGGCCTGGAATCAGGATTTAGGTGCAAATCCCAAATGTAATAAACAAACATGAAATAAATTGAACCCTAACAAAGAGTCCCGGGGTAACACACAAACATGAGTCCAACAGACAAATACAAAGATGTAAGCAGGTCACCACAAATAAATATGTTAACAGAGAATTCTGAACTCAGGACTGAATTACAGTGATACGTGTGTGTGTGTGTGTGTGTGTGTGTGTGTGTGTGTGTGTATATATATATATATACAGCTCAGGTTTTATCTATAATAGCTGCAAGTATTGAACAGCTTTGCCTTAGTTTTTAAGAACAATTTTTATCCTCATTTCCAAATAAAAATATTGATCTTCAAAGCCTCATTTTAAAGGAAATGACAAAACATCAAAAAAAAGAGAAATGATGCAGAGTTTACTGAACTTGAATAATTTGAAGAAAACAAATCTCTTGTTCTCTCTTAAACAAAATGGCAATAATTACCTTTGAGGAACTTCTAGTAGTGTTTTATCATCCAACTGGTCTCATTGTGAGAGGAGAGTGTTGATTACAGAAGTGTTTTTATACTTTTCCTCATTAAATAAGATGTGATTCAGGTGATCACTAATCAGTCCCTCATAAAGCAGAATGAGGTGTTTGTGTAGGAATTTAGCAGACACTGGCCTGGAATGGGGGTGAAAGATTCGGGGCTGCTGGTGATGCAGGGGGGTGAGGTGCTCCAGAACAGCAGGTGTTCTCCAAAGCAGCCCAGTGACGTGGTGGCCTCCCGAGCAGTGGGGTGGGAGTGGCACTGTGGGGTTGCTGGGCAGTGTGGAAGTGGTTGTGCTTGCTGTCACAGGGGCACAGGGCTGATACTTCTGGGGCAGCCTCTCCATGGTGCTTCATTCAAAGTCCAGTCCCTCCTGTCCAGAGCAGCCCCCAGCAACCTGAGCCCCACCACGCCACTCCAAACCCAAGCCCTGCAGCTCCCCAGAATGTTCTCCTGGCAGAGAGGGCTGCCTCAGAGCCCTGAGGTTGGCCTCAAGAAATTAGGCTGCTCCTGTCCAGGAACCTGATACTTTTTTAAAAAAAGTATCAGAATGTTGATCATGCTCACTCACTGACTTATATACACATCAGCTTATAAACAGATACCAAAGAAATGCATTGGCCAGTTGGATGATCTGGAACAGCCCTAGGATCACGGTGAAGGGTCACCCTGTCAACCCCCACAATCGCAAATTAGGACCTCGTTTCATTGGTCCACTCAGAGTGGTCAGGGAAGTCATTTCAATCTCCTGTCGGTTTGCGGTACCCATTCCTTGAGAGTCAGCCCCATGTTTCTTGTCTCGTTACTGCGTGAAGCCCACAGATCTCCACTATCACCCCCTGATCCTCCTTGACCCCGGATCATTGATGGAGCCCCCACCTACATGGTCCATCGTGCTGTGCTCTTACAGAAGCGGTACAGTGGATCCTGGCCGATTCCTGCTCCACGTTCCTGCATGTTCTCGACTTTTCTTCACAGTACTGAGTCGTAACACTCATCTGTGGAGCTTTCAGAGGTTGAAGCAGATCTAAGAGAGGAGAAATAAAAGCATGGTCATTAAATATTACATAGTTGGGGTGAGATCTTTGATCCAGTAGTTTAAAGGAACAAAGAAAAAAAAACACACCATCTGTCTCCTCGAGCTTCTCATGATCAGCTTTGCTCGTTCAGAAGCGATTGTTTCCTCCTCCACATCCCACATCTTCTTCACCTTCATCATCTTCAGCTCCCAGTCCTGGTGCTGTGCTCCAACAGAACACATCCTGATGGACTTCTCCTCCACGTTCTTGGAAAAGATGTTTTGATGTTTGGGGCTTTGAAAGACAAATGCAGCATAAGAGGTTGATCTATAAAAACTAATGTGCTTAAAAATGTATTTATTGTGATGAACTTATCAGTTATGGAAACAGATAAACGAACTAACTCATGTTGAACTTACTCTGAGCCACGTTCTCCTCCACCTCGGCCTGCTTCTCCCCCTCCACCAAATCCATCACGTCCTTCTCCTAGAGTTTCAGCTCTTCCAGGGCCTTCTCCTGATCATCTAGCAGATCTAACAGGAGCAAAAGAACATCACTTTAGATTCTGTCCACATTTACAAGCAGGTCTGAATGTAGAAAAGTAAGAAGTGCTGGATAATCTCTGTTTGAGCTGTTCCTTCAACCCATTATTTTACTAAAAATTCCACCTTAGCTCACCTGATCCTCCTTCTGTCTGGAGTCTGGAGCTCCTCCTGGACGTTCTCCTGCTCAGCGGAGGTCATGACTGTGAACTGCTGAACAGTTCTAGGTAGAAGATCTAACAGAAGGAAATGTAGATCAATAAAGCTATTGATTGTATTTCATTATTTCATTCATATATGACTCAGACAAGAACAGCAGTCCCATCTGAGCAGGCTTGTTTTGTAACAAAGCATTTTTTCACAGCATAAAGTACCTTCAATAAATGTATTCGCCTCTTCCTCAGCTCTTTTCCTCCTCTGGCTCTTTGAGCTCCTCCTGGATGTTCTCCTGCTCAGTGGAGGTCATGACTGTGTAGTGCAGAAGTGTTTTATGTGGAAGATCTAACATGAGGAAGAGTAGATCAGTAGAGCTGTGATATGGGCTGCTTCTGTTATTGATATGATTTTTTTTCACAGGATAATGTACCTTCAATCCATGTTCTTGCCAGAGCTTCTTCCTCAGCTCTTTTCTTCCTGTCTTCCTCCTGAAGGTTCTCCTGGTTAGTGGAGACAGTGAGTGTGCACTGCTGAACAGCATCCTGCACCAGATCTAATTGGAGGAAAAGAATGGGACTGTATTTTAACAAAACGACTCCATTCAGGTATGTTATTATGTTTTTCTACATATAATGATATTGTTCTTTAAAGTATTTAGACATGCTTTTTCCGCACAACTACAGATGAACCTATACTCTATACTCTATGTGGTTGTAAATATGTTTATAACTGCTTGTTTGCTTTCCTATTTACCTACCAGTTTCTCCAAAGAACACATCCACAACCACAGTTGCATGTAATGAAGAACCAAGTCAGAGTTCTTCTCAAACGTCTCTTGACAACCTGAAGGAACTTCTTAAAAGAAAATTCCAGAATTCTCCACCTCGTCCAGGTCTTTCTTTCCAATTTCAGTAACTTTCAGTGTTTCCAGAAGATTCTCCTTATCTCTGATCTCTTCTTCCTTATCAACCATCTCCTGCTTCTCCTCCTGATTCTCCTCCTTCTCCTTCCTTTCCTTTTGCTTCTTCAGCTTTTTCACTGCCTTCGTCTTCTTCCCTCATTTCAAACTCTTTCTTGTCTTTTCCTTTTTCACTTGTTCAGAATGATACACTTCATCATCGTCCTCATCAGTTTGTTTGCAGAAGCACCAGAGCTTCATTTTCGCTGCTGTCTGTTGTGCTGAGACTCGGTAAACTGACCAAAGCTGAGACGTGTCATAAAAGAGCGGTGATGTCACAACGTTCCGTTCATTACATCACTAAGTTTGATACACGGTTACTAAGTTTGATACACGGTTACTAAGTCTGATACACGGTTACTAAGTTTGATACATGGTTACTAAGTTTGATACATGGTTACTAAGTTTGATACATGGTCTCCCCCCATGCTCTGAACTCTAAGGGGAACTTGTTTTTCTATAACAAACTAGATAAAACGTGAACACCCTGCAGTGGCAGATAGCTTTGGTTTTATATTTGAATTGTTTACATTAATGTTTAAGTTGAGATTTACAGAAATATTTGAACTGTAACTGTGTAACTGTGTTAAAGGGAACACTGCT
>JBBPCY010000013.1:4235920-4247044 GCA_037974405.1 Brachyalestes nurse | reverse complement strand
TGTTTAAGAGAGAACAAGAGATTTGTTTTCTTTGAATTATTCAAGTTCTGTAAACGCTGCATCATTTCTCTTATTTTAATGCTTTCTTATCATTTCAGTGTGTTTAGTATTGACTCCTGTCCATGTCTTTTCTTTTTCAAAATCTCACAATGAAGGCTTAGCTCCACCCACATTCTGCACAATCACTGTAAAGCTCATTCCATATAGATTCTAACTGAAATAACCACATGTATCTTCTCCCTTTGTACTAATGACTTATGACTAATCACACAGATGGTGCATTTTATCTGAGATCTCGCCAGTGATGCAGGTATTTAGTCCATTCTGACAGCTGTTCATCTCAAAATCAGTTTTTCTCCACATTCAGAGCCAAAAATCTCTGCTTTGAGAACACCTGCATTATTTACATTTTACATGTTCATTCCCTGGACAGGTTAGTTACGGAAGACTAATCACTTTTTCATCAACATGTTCCCTGTTATAATGTTAACAGTGTGTCATATAATCTCAGAACCCACATAAGCAAGTCTACTTTACTGAAGGATTTCCTAATAAATTGCTCATAGCTAGATTTTATACTAAAGCTGGACTGATCAGTTAACAAAGACTACGCACTTTTGCATCAACAGGTTCCCTGCAAAAATGTCAAATTTTCTTTCAAACCATAATTGTTGAATATTATCAAATAGACTTGCTTGTGTGGTTTCCGACACTATACGAAACATTGGTATCTATAGAAACAGACTGAAGAACGTTACATCGCCTAATGTCAGAAACCACATACACTACCAGGCAAAAGTTTGGACACACATCTTCTCATTAATTGTTTATTCCTTGTTTTTATTATTTTAATATTGTAGATTAATATTGAAAACAAACAAAATAATGAGAACCCCACCATCACAACTGATGATCCCAAACACATTAAGAAGGCAAGAAATTCCACTAATGAACTCTTGATGAAGAACTCCTGTTAATTAAACACCATTCCAGGTCGATTCCTTATGAATGTGATTGAAAAAATGGCAAGAGTGTGCAAAACTGTCATCAGAGCAATAGATGATGTTTTCAATATTAATCTACAATGTAGCGGCATCAGAAACATTTGTAATGTGAGGGGGACGCATAGGTCTACACGTGGGGGCAGGGTTTGGGTGTAGGGCGTGGTTTAGGTGTGGGCGGGGTTGTTGCACGCGTAAAGTCTCGGTCCTTTTAGGGGGTGGGGGTGTTTGGAAACCGCTGTTTAATCTTGAATCTTAAATCTTTTGCGAAACAAACAATTCCACCTCATCAATAGGAAAATACGCATAGCACTGGAAATCCGCTCCGGGTTTGCCTCCAATGCAAGTGAAGTGAATCGACAGTGCACAGACAGACTGCTTGATACTCGAAGCAGATTTCCAGTGGTGTGTGTATTCTCCTATCGATGAAGTGGAATGGACTATTTCGCGAAAGATTCAAGATTCAAGATTCAACAGCACTGTATGAACTAATATTTTATGTTAAATGTGTAATGAATAATTATAATGTGTGTCAGATTGAATGGCGGTGATGCCCATGCTACAATGTAGCCAATAATAAAAACAAAGGAAATCATTGAATGAGAAGATGTGTCCAAACTTTTGACTGGTACTGTAAAGAAGTCATTTTACAGAAATAATTCTTTATACATTTTGTCCAGAGTTAGATTTTATAGATACATTTCGCTGTATGACACACTTGTATCTAGAAAAACAGACTGATGAGTGTTACATAGCCTGAAACAGTCTGAGTAATATAATTCTAGGCTCTTTTTAAAGAAACCGCATAAGCAAGTCTATATGGGTTACTGTCCACCTATTACTTTATATGTTCTTCACATACATGCTCTTAGAGACTTATTAATGTGCTTCATATAAAAGAGTTACCGAAAGGGTTACAGGGTAAAACCCCTGATCCCTGGGGTCTGCCTCCCGGAATGGGTGCGCTAGGCCTCGGGGTGTCCTGGTGACCCTTGCGGTCCGCCTGCAGGACGACCACTCTCTCTGAACATCCTGCTCCTCTCGGATGGCGTTCCACAGGGTGGAGTTTCAGAGAGAATGTCAGGCAGGCCGGCGCGAGAGGAAGCAGCGGCCCGTGGGATAATTCGATCAGCCGGGGGCAACGCTTTCCCACGATTCCTCTCTTTCCTCCCACTCTCTCCCATTGTGCTCCCTGGCTCTTGTGCCATTATTGAGGAGTTTCGATATTGGGTGCGCTCCGAGGCATCCGCACAGGGAAGGAATGTAAGCCTGCAATTGTATGCGGCCACTTTAGAATAAGACGACTGCCTCTCTCTACTTGCCGGCGAACTGTTTTTGAGGATTTAGCCATCATGCTTCCCTCGGTCTTGGCCGTTCGCTGCAGTCCCAGCAGTGCTTAATTAGCTTTTGAGATGCTCCGGTCTTAATAGACTCAAGACCTGCTAGAATTGCTCAGAGCAAGCACAGGCTGTGTTATGAGTAAAAGAAGAAGAAAAAAAAGGGCCTGTGGATCAGTCACTAACGGGCACACGGCCCACACAGAAGAAAACAGGAGAAACGGGGCTTTTTCTTTTTTCTTTTTTAAAGGAATAGTTTGGTGAAAAATCATATGCACACAACTGGCATCGCGCAAATTCAAATACATGTAGATGTTCTAAATGACATAGTCATGTATAAACACCATGTATAATATTGAGCACTGTTCTTATCGGGTCCTAAAACATTATCATTATGTGATGTTTTCTGAATGGCTGCTGAATCACTTCATTACTTGAAATATCATATGTGCAATACTACTACATTTTTCATTAATTAATATTACTACTGATCTTTACTAAGTGCAATAACTTACTACTAATAACTACGTAGGGTATTCACATTGAGCTTTTTTCTTTTCTACAGATTTTTAATTTAGACTTTATATTCTATTGTTCCTGTCTCTGCATGTCTTTTGCAGTCACTACATAAGCTATTTCCTCCGGGATCAATTTTCTGATTCTGAAACATGGACAAAAGTGCTTAAAAATGCAGGCTTCGAGATAGATGCTAATCTTCTTTTTAGCTAAGCAATGCTCTTTTGTCCATTTTTCTAGATCACAGCATGTCACGCAGTGTAGAAACCACATAAGCAAGTCTGTTTGAGACTACCTAACAACTTTGACGTGGACTGGGGCAAAGGCATGCGGCTTGCATGATGCTAATAGCCTCGGGGGACATGTGGCTCCATAAGGCTACTTGTTAGCCACGTCAGCCTTGCAGCTCCAGTGCAAAAGTAAATAAGGCAACTTCTGATGCCAAACATGTCCCAGCTGATCAGCCACGTGTAGTTTAAGGGGCAAAATTGCACGCATGTGATATTTTATTTAGCTATTCCTCCAACGCCGCTTCGCGTTTGCTACTTCTGGCTGCGCGGGCCGGGAGATCAGATCGGCTCAGAAAATGGAGGAGATATCAGTGGACATGTGACGGGTAGCAAAGGGACACTGTCGTCGGAGTGCGCAGCCCCTTCGTGACTCGACGCACCCTGACAGCTTGCTCGCCGCTCCAGGACAGTGTCACGTTTTTGTTTTTTTTTCGTTTTTTTTGTGGGTTTTTTTTTTTTTGGTTTTTTTTTCATGCGTTTTTTTCCTCACTGTCTTTTTTTCCTTCCCCACCCTCCATGACAATCGAGAACAATCCAACTCTTGAGACGGATTCGGCTGTTCTAATGTCAGGGCCCAGAGGCGAAATGTTGAAACAGATTGAAAGAAAAACATGTCAGCGCTCAGGGTTCACTGTTTGCAGTTTTTTTGTTGTTTTTTTTTCACCCTCGCTGTCATTCTTTTCTGGCCGGTGAGATAAAAGGAGAGAGGGGATGATCGCACTGCTCTTGGGGCAATATTGCCATCTGCTGGTGCCTGAAAGGTGCCCACCATTGCTTCTAGTGCGCAGTGATTTGGGAACATCTGACCTCAGCCTGCAGAATAATAACATGGAGAACAAACGGCTCTGATTACACCTGAAAGAACGAATGCAAGTTAGAGAACTGCTCTGACACTACTGTGTTTCATCACATGTAACCAAAACGAAACCAAACGGCTTAATTTTACCCTTTAACGATGACCTTAATTTTGACTATAATTTCCCCTATACAGGAAATGAAGGAAAATGAAGGCAAAAAGTGCACAGATTAAGGAGTAAACTACTGAATTTTTCTCTTACTTTTTAATAATAATAGAACCTTTTGAATTAATGCCTTAAATCTAAGATTTAGGGGTTTCACACTCATATCTTAAATCAAATTTTAATGTAAAATTAAGGGGTTTTCTCAAATTAACAGCCAAATGAAGGGGTTTGGTGTAAATTAAGGGAGGGTTCCGCACATTTTAAGTACATTGTGTTTGGTAGTGAGTAGAGAAATGTTTTGCTGGAAGTCCAGCTTGAACCCAAAGGCAGGAAAGTCCACCAGACTGCAGGATTTAACCAATCAGATTTGGTCATTGAGAAACTGAGGAGTGTTTGTAAGGGTGGGTGGAATATGCCAGCCACATGTAGGAACCAAAATGTGTGTAGACCGGTGCTACAGGTCAAGACCAAGACTCAAATCCAGTCCCAATCAGGACAAATGATTTGTGCACTGATCTTTAGATCAAGGGTGGAGTGGCCACCAAGTAGTTAAATGTGAATTGGTTTCACTGTAGAGAAATCTTTATAGTGGTGGTGAATGGAACTAGGCGTGGTTGTATCTACAACACAAATATATCCATTTTATATACCATCCAAACCCAACAGTGAACCAACATGTGTCTTCTACATTATTATATATAATGATGATGGTTGGAAAATATATATACAGTATATTGGGACTGTATACACCACCCTTACACACACAACCTAAAAATAAGTCTTAGGCCAAAAGGTTATCTCAAACCTATCATAAAACAACGTCTCAGACAGTATATTATGCCATCAGTTACTGTGAGGGAGCCTTTAGAGACATTAAACTCTTCAGATGTCTGGTTCCATTCACCTTCACTCGGTTCTCTATAACAGACCACTTTAAATCAAACCACACTGAACGGCTTTGTGAATGTTTTCAGAATCAGAATCAGAATCCGATCTGTACAGACACACAGACACAAAGACAAGAACAATACCAAAATATAACATAAATAAATCCAATAAAAACTTAAACCAGGAAATACTCAATATGGAACACAGTATATTATATACTGTGGGATATTAATACTATAGATAAGTGACTTACAGTCTCAACCAATTTAATTATGGAGGAATTTTGAAAAATGGGTGGAATTCCCGTTCGAAATCTTATTTCCTGACACTGGCCACCAGTACGAAGCATCAGTGTGTTCAGGTTATCCCTGTTAATGCAGCTGTGAGTTTAAGTCTAATCTCATGTATGCATTTATTCCTTTATTGTGCAGCTTAGACAGTGTGTTGAACCACTTTTTTTTTTTTTTGCCTGGCCAGCCCATAACCCCAGGTGTTGCTTCTCCGCCAGTGACCCCCAGTGCAGCCATTATTTTCTGCATTAATGACGATGGCGCCTCTCTGCAGCAGGAGATGAGCTTTGTGTCTCGCGGCATATCAATACTGATTATGAGCAATGACAGTCTCCCCATCAGCATGAGAAACAAAAAGCCGGCAGGCTCCTCAAATCGTACCACTCTCTCCACCTATTGATGTGATGGGGCAGATACAGGCTAAGCTCTGTTCCCGGCAGATTAGGCTGCTTATGCTGGAACCCACAGTTGTTTAGGTTTAGACGCCTTGTTGTCCGACATTCTGACATTCTGGGCACAAGGTCATTTGCACTATTTTTTAAGAACGCACAAACCTTTAAGAAAGTGCCCTCAAGCTGCTATTTTCACTTGTTTTATACTGTTTTATCCTGTTATACTCTTTATACTGGCTATACTGTTTGCACGTTTTTTCAACCATTGCACATTTTATTTTATTTTATTTTATTTATATACAATGCACAGTGATCTTTCCACACACTCAGGACAGGTTAAATCTCACTCGTACCTTATTTTATACCTTATTTTCACGGTTTTGTTTGTTTCACAATGTCTGATGTCTGTTGCACCATATGTACACTGTGGAACCTGAGCTTCACCATTCCATCTCTCTGTATACCGGATATGGTTGAGATGACAAAGAAAAAAATGTGAATAAAAATTTAAACTGATGTCATGTAAAACTATTGTGTTCTATTTGTGGTGCTTTCCAATGTACATAAAAAGTTTTAAAATGCAGTTTTTATGAAAAACAAGTGAATTATCCTCATTGAACCATAATCTGTGAGAGGTAAAGAACACCATTACACCAAATATTGATTGTAATGGTTAGTAATGGAGTTAATAATAACATATAAACAATGTTTATTGGAATGTTTTGGTTTCTGACACTGTTGGATAAGTAAACATGCCCCGGGTCTAATTTTCCCAGCAACATAATTTCTGTTCCTGAGAAACAAACATAGCAGGAGGGTTAAATGTAGAGTTTGAGGAACAGGCCCTTGATGAATCATTTATTATTAGGACTGAATTCGGTCAGGCCTTAGTTTTAACTGGGGTGGAAAAAAGTAAAAGCTGAGTTTGTTTGTTTACCACGAATGAATAAATCAACATCAAGACTCAAATGAATCATGAAGATTACTACTAATCAATCGCTAATGTTGCTAAAAAAGCAGGTTTTGCTTTAAGGCCTGTGAGTTGCTGGTGAGAGAGTAGAAAAGGTCTAGTGTTAATGGACTTGCAGACTGAGGAGAGCTGGTAGAAGCTGAGTGGACACAGTTTGTGCAGTCAGTGGGTAGATATAGTCTAGTTTTGCTAGAAATTGAGCAGAAATAGCCAAATGTTGCTAATGATTGTGTAGAAATCTCCAGTTGCTGAAGAGCAATCCCAGGGTTGCAAATAACTGAACTGAAATATGAGTGATAATAGAATAATTAATAACTAAAAATAGCATAACTAATCAAACTTCGGCAGCACCAGTAGACAGTAGAACCACACTGGGAGTAAACAATGGGAATAAACCAGTACACTGCAATGGGACAATGCCACATTCATTGATGCAGCATAAAAAAGACATGCATAACAGCCATGTGTCCAAGAATATTTTATAATACAGAAAAGTATTAAAGTAATTATTAAAGAAAAGTATTAAAGAAAAGTATTAAAGTAACTTAAATAAGAACAACGTACAGTGGAATTAATGAAAAGCATTGGAAGCTTTCTGAGTGCTTATAGCACCCCCTTGTGGAGAATCTTCAACCTGTTAAACGTGAGAGAGTCTGACTATCGAGGAGGGTTTGAGACATGATTCAAACCTAAAAGGTTGTGATAGTTCTTACTGCATCCACTTTCAGTGCATTCATTTACACGGATTATATTGTGTTGCCACAGGGCAACAATAACTGTCATTTTACATAAAACTGGGGTTCCATTTATGACAAAGAAATTGAACCTTCCCCAAAGACGGTATTTCATTGTTTTAAACAGACATTTGAAGTTAGAGTGTAGAAATGTTCACCACTGTTGGAACAAAATTTTATCTCTCACAGTCTCTTATTATTGGGTCAAAGCAAACAGAATATACACAAACATAACACAAACATAAACAAAGAGGTCCAGGGTTACACAAACACTTGAGGAAGTAATAGATATAACAAAGAAACAAGCAAAGCAGCACAACAGGCAATCACAGTAGCAGAGTTTTAACAGGCCCGGTTTACAAAGAAACTGCCACAAATGCAGAAATAAATCTAGGATCTAGGCTGGAGACTGCCATTAAAACCACAACAGACTCACTTGGCAGACAGAAACACGGTGGAGTAAACACCGACATAAACATGTAAACAGGGGAAAAGTAAAGTGGTCCCTTATAGTCACGCATGAACACATCACAGCACACTGTGAAATTCTTTCTCTGTATTTGACCCATTCACCAAGTGAAGCAGGGGGCTGCCACCAACAAGGGGATGGGGATGGTACCTTACTCAAGGGAACCTCAGTGGTGTCACTAGCAGTGCTGGGATTCAAACCCACAACCTTCTGATCACAGGGGCAATTCCGTAACCACCAGGCCACCACTTGCTGCAGGGAATATTACAAAAGCCAAGAAACACTGGAAAAGACAGGTGGAATGTTACATTATGTTGTTTTTAATTTTTTTTTATCTAATATGAAAATTGAATGTCAAATGGAAAAAAGTGAAACCACCTAACTTAAAAAAACATGACTCTGATCAATTTTTAAGGTCGACTGAACATAAAAGTAATAAGCCTACAAATGCGTATATGGTTCTGCTAACTTCATAAGATAAGATAAGATAAGATAACCCTTTATTAGTCCCTCAAGTGGGAAATCTGCAATCATCTTATCTTCATATAAGAATCTCAGTGAACTTGAATGTTTAAGTTGACGAGAGCAACCTCCTTTTTTGTTAATCTCAAATATTTTACAGCACAGAAATGGCAAAAAAAAACCTTGGAAAAATCTTCAGATGTTCCATTTTAAATTAATGAGGTTTTTGCTTTTCATGTAAAGGGGCTACTTGTGCCCTAGTAGTTAGGGAGTTCGCCCTGTGATCAGAAGGTTGTGGGTTCGATACCCAGAACTGCTAATGGCACCACTGAGGTTTTCTTGAGCAAAGTACCGTCCCCACACTCTGCTCCCCGAGCGCTGTGTTCCTGGCTGTCTGCTGCTTCACTTGGTGAATGGGTTAAATACAGAAAAAGAATTTCCCACTGCAGTGTGTTTGCGTATAAAAAACAGTCACTTTCACTTTAAAGCTTTCACTTTGGGAATACAAGAGTTTATGAGAGGGTTTCAGACAACATCATGTGACGTGCGCATGAAAAAGAAGTAATGCAACAGAAAGGTATAAGTTAATGCTGGGCAACGATTAATCGAGATGTCACAGTAGGAACAAAAGTGCAATAAAATTTGGGTTGCAAACACTTTCAACAAATAAGAAGCATTTTAACAGCGGTTTTCCCTTTAAACACAGTCACACAGTTACAGTTCAAATATTTCTGTAAATCTCAACTTAAACATTAATGTAATCAAATCAAATATAAAACCAAAGCTATTTGCCACTGCAGGGCGTTCACATTTTATCTAGTTTGTTTAGAAAAACGACCAATTCCATTTGAAAGTCTATGTAGCTGAATGCAGTGTCATTATAGTCCCTGTTCGTGTAATGGTCAGGTGTCCCATTACTTTTGTCCATATAATTTTTTTTGTTACCATAAGCTGGCTCGAAAAAGCTCTGTCTGACCGAAGCCTGTCTCTCCATTATGTGTCACCGTGAGGCAGGAGATTTTTGTGTTAAATTTGGCATATTATCAACACATATTTATTGAAACAAACGAAGACAAGCCGTCAAGCTCCTGCTCTGTGTTACTCAGGAGCAGAAGTGAATACATCATTTGTGAAAACTTTGGTTTACAAATAACCTGAATACTTGATATTTGTCATTAAAAAAGAACAGACAGAAGTATTTTGCTTTGTTTCCTTTATCTGTCCGTTTATAACAGGGGTCACCGCTAGAGGTGGGAGAAAAAAAAAATCGATCATAGTATCATGATATTTTTCAGCACAATATCGATACAGTGCTATCAACCAGGGTTATCCTTGACCAAGGGCAGCACTCATAAGGCAAAAGGCAGAGAAACACCCTGGACAGATCACCACTCAAGGATCTGTATTTATTTGGTTAATATTGTTTAATAACTGAAGTTAATTTAATATCCTTGTATTTTGGTACATAAGCCCACAAGGAGACGCCAGACCTCGTTCTTCTCTTGCATCAACACGGGAACTGGAAAGTAAGTCAGAGTCACTTAGACAGCTGCAGTTTAGAAACAACAAATTTACATTTTACAGGTGCATCAGGTGGTCTACTGGAATACTGAGCTCCCAAGACTGCTCTAAAACAGTTCAAGGTTACTTTGTCATCAGCAGGTGTGAACACGTCTGATGAGATATTTCTCCATGGACCACGGTGCAACAAATACCAGCATTCAAACAGTGTTTTCCAGTTCCCGAGACACACTGCCCTGCACATCTGAGCCTTTTCACTGCTTCCAACACACCTGGCCCAACTAATCAGCTGGTTATCGAGCTCTTACGGTGTTGAAGTGGGTTTGGCACTAATAGGACCAGGACTGGCAAAAAAAAGTCCCACATTATTGGAGCGACTCAGTAGAACTATTTCACTTTCAGATTAAACAGGCTTGTAAATGTGATGAAGAAGTGTGAAGAAACTTTTAAAGGTTTTTAAAGGCCATCGTGTAATATAAAGATAATTTACCATGTCCTTTATATTATATGGAGGTTCTTCAAACTTTACTGACGCACCTCATTTACAAAAGTGATTCTCTACAGAAAAATTGACTAAAAGGTTCTTTGGGGAATCCAGAAAAGTTCTGCTCCCACCACACCTGATCCAACTAATCAGCTGGTTATCAAGCCCTGAAGTGCTGAAGTGGGGTTTTGGTGAAGAAGGGACTGAAGGCACTGAAAGGATCAGGATTGGGGGAGAAAAGTGCTGCACTGTGTTATTGGAGCCACTCACTAATCTATAAATGAGATGTGAGGGTGAAGCACCTTTTCAAGGTTTAAGGAACCTTCACATAACTTTCACATAATGTCATTTACTAGGTTAAGGTTTATTCACAGATCCTTTATGGGTGCATCTTGTTTACAAAAGTGGTTCTCTAAAGAACAATCGACTTCTTTGGGGAAGCTAGAAAAGTTCTGTGGCTTCAAGCAAAGATCCCTTTCTGTGAGTTTCTACAATATAAAATGAATTGGTAAAAAGGCAAATGTTCCATTCTTATATGTGCTGATTTCAGCCTGAAATGAATATAATTTGTTTCGTTGGTGCTTAAGCAGTTCTATACTCATGAAACTGAAACAGCATGTGTGTGTGTGTGTGTGTGTGTGTGTGTGTGTGTGTGTGTACTTGAGAGATTTTGTGGCAAATCAGCATTACTTTTGATTCAAACACATGATGCTGTCAGAGAAACAGGTTTCCAATAAGATGGGAGTCGTCAGAACCTCACTGATGATCCACCAGCTGAAACCAAGCTGCTGCAGAAAACCTTCTAATG
>JBBPCY010000013.1:4217407-4227809 GCA_037974405.1 Brachyalestes nurse | reverse complement strand
GTCTTTGTGGGGAAAACACACACACACACACACACACACACACACACACACACACACACACACACACACATATACAATGGTCAGCCAAAATGTGATTCATATTAGGCCAAACTAGACAGTCAGTGCTCTCACCGAATTCTAACAATCATGCAAATAATCCTTTCATTTTTCAACCTTCATTGTGTAGTTCATTGTGTCCCTGGGGTCTATTTAAGATGGGTGTTCTGTTACATAGCAAAAACAGTCATTATTGATTTTACATGATCATCTTCCAACCTCTTTGAATCCATTAGAAACTCTTCTTATGACTTTTTTTAACGTGAATGTGCAAAGCCAGCCTGCTGTAGACTGACTAGGGGAGTGTATGTAAAAGAGGTTTTGTGACACTGTAAACCCAAAAGGACATTTTTAGCAGCTTTGTTTCCATAAATTGACTGCTATGACTGAGGAGTGGTCTCTGCAATACTGATATCACAGAAGGGTGAAATATGCAAATGAGACTCTATCCGGTGACAGTGTTTTTGACAGGGTGACCAATCACAGCACCAGGTGGGAGTGTTCAAATAATCCAACAAAACAGAAATGATTTATCTTTAACCATTAAAGACACGGATTCCCCAACGTGTATGTAAAGGGCTCATGTTCTATATTTTCCTATTTCATTTTTTCCCATGACGTTTGTATGGGTTTGTATACCCAAAAATAAGCAGTAATTCATAATTCATTCTAACATGACCATTTTCCATTTTCTATTCCATAGAAACAAACAGGCTGCTTTTTGTTACTGTGCCTTTGAAGGGGACATATGTAAATTACCTCTATTCTGATATACCTTCTATTGCAGTTCATTCCAAAGGCAGAACGGGTCTGAAACACCTCTTAGCGCCTCGGCCTGAATAGGCGACACGTGTGAATGTGCTGGTTTTGATATGCTATGTCTGTCCTTCTGTTTTTATAATAACGAGGTCTGACTGCCGACATCACATACAGACGCACTCAGACAGAAGCAGCCACATATTTAACCAAATTTCAGCCACAAAGCAGCCAGCGTGCACATTCTGCTTTCAAGGGAGTTGTGCGAGTGTTTCTGCATGCACATCACACAAGAGTACTCCTGAGTGTCAGGACCTCACCGCTGTCATGTTGTCATTGTGTCCTTGGGGTTCTCAAGCTCCCACTCTAACTGGACCCACTGTATGAGAAATATGGAGTGGATGGCAGCTATGAAATGAGATTTATATCCCTCTGGGTGTGAGAGAGACAGAAACACAGGTCTTCTTTAGCTTCAACACAAACAGTCCAGACCCTGCCATGCACTGGGTTCGTTAAAGCCCGCTCAGCTCAGTGGATTTACACCTGAATCAGGATGTAACCGCAATGGCACCATCTGTGTTTGGTCAAAAAGGAGACTGGTGAAGGAATACTGGTGAATGAAGGCTGCAGTTTCCTACTTAACCAATGCAGTGCCCAACATGCTGCTTCCCAGCCTGCAGACTTTAGGAATTTTCATCCAGTTCTAATAGAACGGTGTGATTCTTCTGGAGATTAATATAGTAATGCTTGAGGTTCATTAATAAGATGGGTCTTATAGAACTGGGATTATTTTGGAGATTAATACAAATGTGTTTAGGTCTGGTTAGCAAGATAGTTTGTATCAAATTCTGGGATTATTTTGGAGGTGAATACAAATGTGGTTAGGTGTAGTTTCCAGGGCCATTTGTATAAAGTAGTGGGGCGTGGAGCATCTCGAGTGCTCTCGTGTTTTTCGTTGTGTTCTTCTTAAAGCCCTGTATTTTTATTACTGTAAATTAAACAAATTTATTACTGTATTTACCTGCTTATTCTAAAGAAAACACGCTGCATGAATTACAGTCCAGTCTATAACAGGGGTAACACCAGTATTTACATTCTAGTACTGCAGGAGTTCAGTGTAAACTGTACAGTACGGATACGGGTTTAACTTTACATTTTCTTTAAGGGTAATGTATTAAGCTGAGTTTAAATTAAAGTGTTTTTTTGAGTATATTTGGGGGCATATTTAGGGTCTACACAGGGGCGGACTGGGACTCAAAAACTGCCCTGGACTTTCTCCCAAATAGGCCCACCAGCTATACAAACAGCCACTTGCAGGGTCCTCCTGATCTCACACCAAATAACATCACAAAACCAGTGGTGGTGATCGGGGCTGTGTTTATGAAAGTAACTTAAGCCTTCAGATACAACAGCTATATACAACCCCCACAACAGAAAGATTCACTCTTTTCTGTTGGCTTTTCTCTATGGATTTTATGCCTGATAAACGATTGTGTTAGCGCCTTCTGCTGGTGTTAGCTGATTTCTCAATTAGGGAGAAAGGCAGCCCGACGGACTTGGAGCGGACTTTTCCAGAATGCACAGATTGCAAGTCCGCCCCTGTACAGGTCTGTGTGTCCCTTCATGGAAATGCTACCCCAGACTCTCCAGACCCTTTCACATCGATCACATGTGCTCAGGGGGAACCTGCCCTTGTCTGTGAAAAGCACAGGGCACCAGTAGCGGACCTGCCGATTCTGGTGTGCTACAGCAAATGCCAGTTGAGCTCCACGGTGCCATGCACTGAGGGCCGGGCCCTCAGGTCACCCTCATGATGTCTGTCTCTGGTAGAGACATTAATACCAGTGGCCTGCTGTTGTAGGGCTCTTGCAGTGCTCATCCTAGCTGTGCAACCTCTGTAGGGTCCAGGTATCGCCTCATGCTAACAGGAGTGACACTGACTCTAGACAAATGCAAAACTACTGAAAAAATAAAGACTGAGGATGTAAGAACTGTCACCTCCGCCTATAAAACAGTTCTTGTTTTGTTGTCTCATTGTCTCTCTAGTGCACCTAGTGTTCATTCCATTGACACTAAGCGGCTGAAACTGATTAACAACCCCCTCGGCTACTTCACTGACCTCACCAATATCCCAGTAGTTTAACTGACTATACTCTGAATAAGAAGCCTTTCTTTAGATGTATGTATAATTTATGTATCTATGTATGCGATTTTTTAAATCAGTCCATCCACACACGGAAAAGAAAAAGCAGAGTTTGACCACTAGGGGGCAGATAAGTCCTGATAATTAACACCATCACAGTAAAAGGGGTCCTGGTCATGTGTCAGAACGCTGGTCTTGGATCAAACATCGGCCTGGAATAAGAAGCATAAGATTATTAAAAAAGAAACAGTTCAAAGATAAAATAAAAAAGAAATATGAAACGAACAGTCAATAAAACTTAAAAACTGAAGTGACTGGATAATAGAACATCAATGGTGAAACGATTAAGTATACAGATTTATATTTTGTTCAGGTTTTTGTCATCTGGGCTTAAGCAAGAGTATAATCAGGGTTTCCAGTATCTTAATATTTGCACTTCACTTTTATTGAAGCGACATGTCCGTTCTTAACTCACATTTCATTAATAAAGAAAATGACAGTTTTTCTCATTTCGAAGCAGTTCTCACTTCAAAAATATCTTTCTTCACACCTTTAATGCATTTCTCAAATCAGGAAGGCATTTATCATTGTGCTTCTACATACATATCATTACGAGAGACAGTTGGTCATTGTGTTGATGCGTTTCTCATCTGACTCTGACAGCTCATAAGAACTGTACTTTTGTCAGTCAGAATTACGGATCCCTCGCTCGCCTTCATACAGTCTGGCACGGCGTTAGTGTTTCCGCCAAATCACTTTTTTTTTTAGGTGTATAAGATAAGAAGTAAAGTGGCCTCTTATAGCGTGAACACACCACAGCACACAGTGTGAAATTCGTTCTCTGCATTTAACCCATTCACCAAGAGAATGAGTGGGCTGCCACCACCAGGGAGCGCCCGGGGAGCAGTGTGTGTGGACGGAACCTTGCTCAAGGGAACCTCAGTGGTGGCACAATCAGTCCTAGGATTCGAACCCACAACATTCTGATCACAGAGGTATCTCTCTACCCACTAGACCACTAGCTTCCACATAGGTACTGCTTTACAATAAGAGTACCAGTTGTAACAGTGATCATATGGAGGATCACTGTTTGGCAAGACCTGGTGTTTTAATGGTGATAATGTGTTAACAAACACCTGATGAATCGAATAACATTCTGCCTGAGAAAAGGACTAGATAAGCTTAGAAACTAGTACGATTCTGGCAAATAGTGACCCTGCATCAGTGTATGAACACTGTTACAACCTGTTTATAACTGCTTATTAATGCTTAATAAACTGTCTACAACCTAATTAACCTGATTAAACATAAGGGGTTTTAAGTTTTTTTGTAAAGTGGTGCCATAAGATTTATGTATGTATACATACATTTATGCATCTATACACATGTATATGTATATTTTAATATGAAGATATACATCCATACTTTTATTTATATATATATATATATATTGGGGTGCTGATGGGATTCCGGCCCATATTTACCATCGGCCCACCGGGCATTTAAAGCACTTGTTCTGAATATTAAAATGCACTTGAATTCACTAGTTTTATGAGAGAAGATTTAATTGTATAATATTTCAGGTATCTTGCTTTTAGGCTATTCATGAGTGGGGCCAAGTAAAATATTTTATTTCAAAATTTATTTTATATTGTGCATTGTTTGAATGCTAAATAAATATTTTCATATTTTTGTAACAGATTTATTCTTTTAATAATAATAATTTCTTTCGGTTTTCGGCCAAATGTTTCCTCATTTTCGGTTTCGGTCCAGAAAAATCATTTCGGTGCATCCCTAGTTCCAGGCATACTCACATTAGACCTGGTCGACCTGTTCTGGACCTCCTTAACATCAACTCCTAATGACATGGGTCTGTTTCTTGAAGGATTGATGTCTTTTGATGCTGGACTTTGGCGGAAAATGTATTTCATGAAGTTCCAAGGTTTAAAGTGTATTTGTGTGTACATACATGTATAATAAGCGATCATTTATGCATGTATTGTCATGGTAAGTGTCCATGCATACTGAATGTGTATGTTTATCAGATCACAGAATGCACAGTGAGATTAGTTTTTTCATCTTCATTTATTTTGTAGCCTTTTTCTTGAATCTTCGTTGTAACAAAGTGGCGATGAATTGGGTATAGTATGTTGTAAATTAGGTTTATGTGGCTTACGTTCTTCCAATACTTAACTGACATGATTGTAAATAGAGTAACTTTATTGTAAATGACCTACCATTATCTGACATTTATTGTTTTGTTTTTTTATTTTTTTTCTTCCACTTAGGTCCCATGATGCACCAGCAGCCTCCCTCCCAGCAGTACAACCTGCCACCTGGTGGTGGCGGCCAGCACTACCAGGGTCAGCAGAACCCAATGGGCATGATGGCCCAGGGTAACCATGTGATGGGACAGAGGCCCATGCCTCCATACAGACCACCTCAGCAAGGTTGGGCCTGTCTACTGTTTCACAGCTCCACCTGTTATAGCAAGGCTTCTCTGTTGAACTGCACTGAACAAAACCAATGTCTAAAACCTGCTGAAGACTTTCTGTTCAGAGAGTATCTCCTCTTCTAATCTATCCTAAGTCACTCTTGCTCTTTTGAATAAGCTTGCATCTTCTATTTTAGCATTTAGAACTCCCACTGTCCTAAAACTTGAATGTGTCCTCAAATTGTAAGACGCTTTGGATAAAAGTATTGCCAGATGAATATAATGTAACCTCTTACTAAAGCATCCATTAAAATGAACGTTTTAGCGCAGCAGCTTTACTGGTGTGACACTTTTGATGCATTTCATATGCAGTTATGAGAAATTTGCAGTGTGTATATAACTAAAGCCAAGCTAAAGATGGATGTTCTGTTTTCAGGGCCTCCTCAGCAGTATCCAGGTCAGGAGGACTATTATGGTGAACAGTACAGCCATGGAGCCCAGGGGGCACCTGAGGGTACGATACATTGCCATCTTTCTCATTTCTATTACCCACCTGTTGCACCCTTGCTGTTAGTTTCTCTTTTTTGTGTTGGTGTTAGAACAGTTTTAAGTTAGAACTGAATACGGGTTACAAATCAGATTCTGGGTGGCTCTTCCACTGAAGTGTCCAGAATTTTCTTTGCTCCACGCATTCATTCCTATGGCTTAAGGGCATTCGGGTATAGTCTTGGAGACACTTTGTCTTGTAAGGTTCTTATTTTTACTGTGCTAGAAATTCCTGCTTCATTCAAAGCAGAGGTTCTAGTGGTTGAAAACCTTAACCAACATTCAAGATTCACTTTATTGTCCTTCAAAGAATGAGAATGCACCCTTTGGCCTCCAGACGGCTCAAGTGTGTACAGACATAAAACCAAGAGCAACACAGCATGTACACCGTGTTCAGCAAATTGGATATCCTGTGCAGAGGAGTAAGACTCATAGCCTTGCAATTGACAATTCAGTACTTTGCCTCCAGCTTAGCTGGATTGGTGCAGTTTCAGTGTGTATTACTTTAAAGCAGTGAGTGCCACCTGGTGGCCATAGAGAAGTGACACAGTAGATTGAACATGCACAGTTTAAGCTGTGTGGGGGACTCTGGTGAGTCTGTAAAAGCAATTTACAGCCAACACAGTGTTTTTGTGTGGATTTAAATGTTTAGACCATGAGTTTGTGTGGAAAGATTTTGACACAGTAACGATAGTGAGTGTGTGCAGTCACCACACAGCACAGGGTAATTGGTCTTATGCGTTTAGCCATTGTCACATTTATTCTGTTATGTACAAATAATGAATGTATTACTATTAATTAATTATGAATTACAATATTACTCAAGTATATTGTATACATATTGCATATATATTCTTGTTTACTATACATTTATTAGTTAACATATTATACCAATATACATGTATAATATTGTATAAAGTCTATTATTGTGTTCATATTGTGTAGATTTATTCTTGTTTGTTTTGCATTAAGTGCTTATATAGGTTATTAACATAGTAAAGCAATATGCATGAATAATATTGTATGAAGTATATTGTGTACATTTTCTGTATATATTGTTTACTATGCATTTAGTCCTTACATAGTTAACATATTATACCAGTATACATGAATAATGTTGTATAAAGTCTTGTATACATATTGTGCATGTTTATTCTTGTTTATTGTAAATTAAGTGCTTAGTAAAGCAATATGCATGTGTAATATTGGATAAAGTCTATTATTGTATACATACTGTGTATCATTTACTTATTTATTATACAGTAAGTCACTATCAAGTTTAAGACAATAAAGTAAAATAAAAATACAGTGTAGACACCCCGCCCTAAAAAATAAGATATAAATGAACTGTTAAAGTACTATTAAAAGAACTGTGTATGGTTGAATGAGTTTCTGTCTGTCTTGTTTAGGAAACTCCCAGTATGGTCAGCAGCAGGAAGCCTACCAGCAAGGCCCTCCCCAGCCTCAGGGCTACCCAACCCAGCAGCAGTATCCATCACAGCAGGGCTACCCGGGCCAGCAGCAGGGTTACGGTGAGTCCTCCACAGCCGCAGCTCTTCCCTCATGGTGTTTTAAAACCATCCGGCATGGAGGGAAGGCAAGGTGGGTGTGGTTCTCTGATTTATTATGACCATCAGCATGTTTAAGGGAAGTCCATGCAGATATTAGGAGCGTCCTTCCTCTGATTTGCACCCCGAGAATCAGGTGCGGCGTCTCTTTCATCTGTACCATCGTGGGCTTGTGAATGTGAGGGAAAGCAGCTTGTACTGAGGAGGAGAGAGTGATTAACTATCACGTAGCGTATGCAGAATGTTTTTCTCGCTGAGGACAGGAGAGGTGGCTGGGTTATGGCTCTAAGCACTGCAAGTGGGAGTGGGAACTCTGTCTTCATCCCTCGCTCTCTCTCTTTTTTTTTTTTGTTTGTTTTTTTTTCTTCCCCCTTTCTTTTCCTACCTCCTCTAATCCTGTCAGCCAGTCTCTCCCTCTTTCTCTGGCTGAGCCGGAGGCCTCTCACATCTTAATAATGAGCTGCTGGAGAATCACGCACACACACGCACACGCTCACTTGCGCCGCAAAGCTACGGGCACCATCTGGAAGACGCTCTCCCGAGCCCCCACAAGGTTAAGATGGTCCAGCGCACCTAATGATCCTGCGTGGGCTCGTTTTGAATGAGGAGAATCAGAGCAGGCCCAGTGTGTTCCGTAAATGGCCGAGCGCTCGGCCGGCCCACGTCAGTCTTAATGAGCCTGGGCTTTTTTAAATCAAGCTTTATGGACTCCTTGATGTTGGGCCACATTAGCGGGGCAGCATGCTCCTTGTGGGTCCGCCGCCGTAATTATATGCAGTGGAGTTCGGAGCCAGCCTTCCTCCTACTGCTGCTCCTCTTCCTCTTGCTCATCAGAGCCAGCGCACTGATTGATTTGCTGTGGGGCAGCGCTGCGTTTGAATCCCAGATGCCATTATTTTGAATAGAAGTAAGCTTGTTTGACTTTCATCTATAACTTCAACAAACAATTAGAAAAAGGCGCAAAAGGTATCTGAGAAATCTTGGCTGTTGCATTTGATTCCTAAAAGCTTTTGTTTAAGAGGAGACACTATTTTTTGTGTTTTTTGTTGTATATTTGTATACATACACACACACACACACACACACACACACACACACACACACACACACTGTTTATTGAAATGATTACGATTATAAAAAAGTATAACATTTTGTCATTTTTCGCCCCTCTCTTATGAAGTACTAAATGAAGTCAATCAGCCAAGACATATTTGATGTCTGTTTACTTCTTTAAACTGTAGTTTTACACTAGAGATGAATTGAAGAGAAAGTTTATATCCCATACACTGTTGTTGAGCAATATCCTACAGACTTGCTTATGTGGTTTTAAGAACACTTTGATGTATAGAAATGGACAAATGTACATTGCGTATCTAAAAATAGCAGTAGTGACCTTCGGGCAGTACACATTTGCCTGTTCGGAACTGACCTTCGTTATCTTCTGTTTGCCCTCCAGGGCCCTCTCAGGGTGGTCCAGGACAGTACCCTAATTACCCGCAGGGCCAAGGACAGCAGTACGCCGCCTACAGGCCGCCTCAGCCTGGACCTCCACAAGCCCAGCCACAGCGCCCGTACGGCTATGACCAGGTAAAGCAAGGGGAGAGTTAGGGTCCTCTTTTTGTTTTTTTTTTGTTTTTTTTTTTTGGTGCATTTGTGTTGATACGCTTCCATAGAGAACTTTGGTCCTGACTGTGGTAAGTAAACAATTTGCATTCTTCAGCAATGGTCACTTCAACCCAGTCCTGAAGGAACACAGCCAAGCCAGTCCACTTTTTCATTGTGCTCTGGTTCCAAATTGGTACATTTCAGGCACAACACACGGCTTCTTTTTGATATTAATATTTGTATATCACTGGAAATGACCTTATCGCAGCTGACGGTAGAACATGGGCAGGTAATCAGAGCCTGCCTGGCTCAGGTGAGTTCACCACTGGAGCAGAATAAAAGAGTGAACTGGCGGAATAACTGTGACGTGGACTGGGCTGAAGCCGTAGGTGTTTAGAGGGATTGAGTTTTTGTTTTGTTCTAGATGATGATGGCACGGAGTACTCTCCTGCTTAATGCGTGCATGGTAATCACAGTGAGTTTTATATAAAGAGTTCACATCACTGTGCAGAACGAAGCTGGTTCCGTTATCGCTGAGCCACGCACACAGAACTCGGTGCTTCCTGTGTTTCTCAGTGGCCCTCGGTCAGAGGCCACAGTGTTCCTTTCATATCTCTATCTTTGAACATTCAGGGGCACATGAGGAAATAGCGGACCGAGTATTTCAACCCCTGACTAGATCTGTAAGAAGCAAAGGTAATGGTTGCCATGACGAACGCCATTGTCAAATCTAGACGTTTTGACTCCTGGCTTTTTTTTTGTTTGTTTTGGTTTTTGTTTTCTTTCCTTTTTTTCCCTCCCCCTCCCTTCCCTCCTGTTCTGTTTTTTCTTCATTTTCTGATCTTTTATTTTACATTCTTTTGTAATCAGGGGTCGAAATAATTCTCAGGTCCCCTTTAAAGGAACACAGCACACCACCAGGCAAAACTGAGTGTTTATAACAAGTGATTTATGCAAACACAGGAAAAAAACAGCATGACATGCAAAACCCCAAAACACACTTGGCGTTCAGCTTTTTTCCATTCCTTCCCTCATTAACTGTTCAAAGACACACAAGCTTGGAATATTGTCCAGCCGCTTTCGACCCCTGTTTAGAAATCTCCATGTAAAATACTAAAAAAAATGCTGAAAATGGCGAATGGAAAAACAAGTAAACGAAAATAATGTTTTCCACTTCATATTTTGATATGTGCTCGCTCTCTCTGTCACTCACTCTTACTTCTCCCCTCTTCTCTCTCTCTCTCTCTCTCTCTTTCTCTTTCTCTCTCTCTCTCTCTCTTTCTCTCTCTCTCT
>JBBPCY010000013.1:4193009-4204568 GCA_037974405.1 Brachyalestes nurse | reverse complement strand
ACTGTGGCATAGATATAATGATCAGTGTCAGTCAGGTACCACTGTTTCTTCAAAAACACTCAGCATATGATTATTATCTGCTAATTATACCAACAATCATGCTATATATAACCAGCTTCATCACAAAAACTGGACGTGCGGGAAAAACTAAACATGGATTTGAAATCAGCATGAAAAACACTATAAAACCCACATAAACTTATCTCTGATGATTCTGACCTGTTGACCTGTGCTATTGTACAGGAGGCAGTTGAAACTTAGTTTACCAGAATGAAACTATTGCACTATATACATCTATTATTGCACATGAGCATGAAGTTGCACTGAAAGTAAAAGACCATATTTTTAATAACCATCTACGGCTAATCAGCGAATCGCACTGCCCTAATTTGTTGTATGTTTTAGTGCATAAACTCATTTGCGGACGCCCTCCGGCTTGTACTGAACTGCTAATCTGTCAGTAATTCCATCTGTGGATTCGTTCTCTGAATGTAGTGCCGCATGTGACAAGACAAGCCATGCCGGGAGACCATCGATCCAACGCGCTCGCATCAGCGCAGGTTTCATCACTGATATTCAGCTTGAAAAATCCATAAACACACACACGCAGACATTCTTTCATCTGCCCTGGCAAAATTCGAGCTCATTTACGTACCGCCACAGAGCCCTGGATTATTTCCCTTAGTAACTCATTCGTAACCTTTCACGGAAATTAGGTCTGGGTTGTTTGATGAAGATTTGAGTTTGCATTGTGTTTTCTGAAGCAATTTCATTTGTGTAAACAAGGACATGTCATATCTCTGGTGGTCAAACCCAGTGAGTTAGGATGCATAATGTGCTCATGCACCGCCTGCTGACATGTTTCATTGGGGTGGTTTTTAGTGGAACCAGCTTTGGAGACTTTTTGCACAAAACCCGGTCAAAAATCCCATTTGTTTAGGTAGGATCTTGATCAAAGGCTAATGTCCATGACTATGCGAGGCTTAGTGGGTAGGATACTTGCCTCTGGACTAGGAGGTCATGGGTTCGAATGGAGGGCTGGTGTCCAGCGTAGTTTGGTAGTTCCTCTCATCAGACACACTCGTTACACTTAGCATTTAACAGGTTAGACGAACCAAGTGTGTATGAGAAAGAAAATCATGAAACTGTGCTGGACTTCCATGGCTGGATATAGACATCCCTGTAATAGACACAGCTGAGGTAAGAGAACTGGTCCAGTTGCGCTGAAGTGTTGCTCAGGTTTGCTTGGGTTTAAAAGAGCACCAGTTGGGCTGCTGGCTCAGAACACCCCATATTTCTGGTGTAACATCACTCAGAAAACCTCGTAGCTGTGGTAAAACCCTCAGACACGGGATAAAGTCACTCATCATTACAACCACAAGTGCTGAGAACTGCCAAAAATAATATTAACCGACGATATCATGTTTCACCTCCAACTCCCACCACTCCCACCAAGCACAGAAACAGATTACAGTATGAAAGGAAAATGAGCTTCACACTGACTTTAAGAACGACAGATTTTCAGTGATTGCCTTCATCTTGTTAACAATATTAATGTTTACAAATACATCAGTTTAAAAGTCTATGTTCCAGTACATTACGCTAAAGAAGGAGATTCTCTGAAAGTGATTTCAAAGTCAGACTCCATATAATAGCCATCAACTTTGTTTTATCGTCAGCATGTTGGAGGGGTTTATATTTCACCAGCGAACAAGTCATTTAGCTCATAGCACAAAATGATTTTAGTAGCGAATGGGAGTGAAATGCCAAGACTGCACAGCCCAGCGTCCCGATTTTCCACTCATCCCCAGGTTCTTTAATTTTAAATGGGCCGAATAGATCAGTCCAGTCTCAGTGGAGTCAATGCTACTGTTTTTCTGGCTTTATGAATCATATTTCTTTTGGCACAGCAGTCCAAAAGTCTTTGAAAAGTCCTTAAATTCGGTGTTTGAGTTGGAGCATTAGCAAGAATCATAACGCCAAAAACAGTACCACATGTCCTGATAGTGTTTATGAACTCATGCACTCCATCCTAGTGGTTATTGCTCTTTATGAAAGCTCCTCTATCTGGGAAAGTAGAGAAAAACATATAAGCAGGGTTAGAAATTGCCTCTACACAGAAAGCTGTCACAAAGGGTTCTTTGAGAGATGTCATAGAAAAGACTTTTTCTATTAAAGTTTTTCTATTAAAGATTTTTTTTCTCCAAATTATGGCCATCTTTATGTTCAGACAACAGTTATATATAAAACATTGGTGCTTTGTATGGTTAAATGTTTCTTCTCTATCTAAATCATTTGTGTATGTTTTTAAGAACCCTAAAATGGCTCCACTAAGTCAAAGAGCCTCTTTTGGTAAAAGTGTAATAAAGAGACCCTCTGTCAGTTTAAGGGTTCATCCTAGAACCCTTACAATATTTGGAAGTTTGATACACTTTCACACACATCTCGTTTATAATAATTGCTTTCTCAAGAACCATCTATTATAAGGTATATTTTGGTTATTAAAAGTGGTTCTCCTATGGCATCATGTGAAGAACACTTCAGCACTTTTTTAAGAGTTTAAATTGTTTTCCAGAGTTGTACTCTTGCAAGAAAAGTGTCCAAAACCAAAAACAGTGAACAAAGAGTATAAGAATGCTGTATTGCAGCCAATCCTATTCAAAAAGTTTCCAAAGAGTGGACACGTTCCAGTTCCTTAATTACAATGATTGGAAGTTTGTGGTTTCTATGTCTATTGTGAGCCGTAAGAATAAAATGGGTATTCTAATGACATGTGTGTTCAAACATGTTACCAAACATGCTAAAATGACCGGACATTTCAGAATCTTCCATTCCATCTGTAAAACCTTTTTGCTTTTTACCTCTTTGTTATACACTGCTGTTTTTTCTGCTTCTGTACTTCAGCCATAATACCCACACTCCCTTCTTAAACTGGTCGACTAATCTGTGCAACCCCTAGTATGTAGTGCTTAATTTTAAACTATAATTTATGATATTAACAAAGTAATACTAACCAAGAAAAATAAATGAATCAAGTTATGCTTAGAAATCACTTACATAAAACCACTTAAAAGTTTCTTAATTTTCATCCCCCTTTGTTTCATCACTTTTGTGAGTAATTTCTCATTTTCTTTGTATGAGAGTGGCTGCACACGATATATGATCCCATCGCTCTGATCAGTGTCTGGTTTTCGTATTCCCTCTAAACTCCCTCCAGAAATGTATTCAAGTTGATCTCGGCTCTCACGTAGAGCATCTAATTGCTGTAATATGTGCTCCCTTCAAGTAATCTGTAAACATTCCTGTTTTCGATGTTTCTGGCACCTGCCCCTCGGCTCCAGCCCGGGACCCTCCTCCGCAGCCCAGAAGGCCTCAAATAGATTGTTCCCCAGAAGATGCACGTAGTTCGGCGTGGGCTCAATCAATGCGGGCCCGGGACGCGCTGGGGTGTCGGCCGGCTTAAAAACCCCCCGCCCGCCACCTCTTGCCATGGCGGCGTTTTAGGAAAATAATGCCATTGATCCAGCCAGGCGTCAGGCTGTGCATTAACCTGGGCCGCAAATTAGAAAACGGCCAGTCAGGACGCCTTTCGCTGCCGTTTTCCCCAAAACCCCCCGTTCCAGGAGGAGGGTGGAAGGGAAGCGAGCGAGGGTGTGGGAGCCTTTCCTGCTGGCCCGGATGATGACAGGAAGACCATGTGATGTCCCAGTGGTGATAAGGACGGGTTCCTGCCTGGCCCTGTGTCCATTACAGGAGCAGGATGGGGGAGCGGGTCGATCAGCACCAGAGCAGGAGAGACGAGTGGGGGGTCTGTCCCAATCACAGTGTGACCCCACCAGCACCCGTCGTGTTGGGGGAACGAACAGAGCTGGACTTTATGTGACCGAGAAGTCAGAATGATCTGAGCCGCCTTTCTCGACTGCAATATTAGGATTTAATGAACAACGCAGGCCTTATTTTGAGCATCAGATTTTTCTTACTGTTTCTTAATTAAACGGAAAAAGTACCTGGAGATTTTGTTGCACTGTTTTTTAACTTTATCTCAATCCACTGCATCTGTAGCTCGTGGTCAAAAGACAAAAGTTTCCAAAGACAGTATCTTAAGACAGTGTCTGGCATATTTTTTCCTGCGCTTAGAGGAGAACAACCTGTTGACGTGCTTTTATTAGAAACCAACGGGCAGTTGCTGAATTCTGTCAGCATGTCAAGTCAAGTCAAGTAGGTTTATTGTCTTTTCAACCATATACACACACACAGAACACAGTGAAACAAAACAAGGTTCCTCCGGGGCCATGGTGCAACACAAAGAACAAAAACAGAAATAACACAAGACAGGGCAAAATACACAGACTGTTAATAGAAAGAGTGCAAGAAAAGCACAAGAGCAACAAAACAGCACAAGACAAGATTTAGTGCAGTCGACAGCTACAGTGGCTTGAATGCCGTTTTATGACAGATACTGTAATCTAGCAGTGGAGAAGTGTGTAAATGCAGAATAAAGGTATCGAGACAGCAAGAAATGTAATGCATATATAACAGCAGCAGGACAGAGAAGGTGCCGTATATAATGGAGGGAGTTTACCGTGACAGTTCTGGTGTAAGTTGTTTATTTACGGTAGAACAGATCAGTGTGTATGTGATTTGTTAGGAGGAGGAGGATGTTTTGGTGGAACATCCTTTTGTTCTCTAGTTAAGGAATTCATGAGAATGCTGCACTAAAAAAATCATTCTGAGATTGGACTTCCAGTCCAGAGGGAATTTGGGTGAATTTGTTACAGATGTGGTGGTGTAGGAGGTGTTTTGGCTGTTCAGTGATGCATTGATACCTGAAGACCTTAAGGAAAGCAAATGGAACCAAACGTTTCTGGTCAATAAGACATGCTCTCATGTCTGTCTCCCATGAATGTAGTTTCAAATTTGTGTTGTATAATCACTTACTGTGGATGTTTGCAACTCTTTACAGTAAAGGTCACACATTATTAGAAACTGATTGGGTATCTAGTTATTAGTATATGAGTGCTCTGTTAACTGATTTTGTTTTGTTTTAGTTCAGAGCTGCAATAACTGCTGCCAGTTACACAATTTTTGAAGTGTGTTTACTCCTACAAAAAAGTAACATAAGAACTAACTAGTTCTTGTGCATTAGTTCAGTTGATTATCTGTTAAATAATCTATAAGTTAAGAAGCAATTAGAACCCAAATCCATTTCTAACCCTAAATACTTAGTTCTTAATCAGCTACTAAGTTATAAGTAATGTGCAATAAACAGTACTTCTTTATAAATGAGTAATTACATAAGAAAATGGACATAAGAATAATTTGCAGCCCTTAATGTAAACTTTTACCCAAATGCTTGTTCATGGGATTCGACAAGTAAACATTCGACGACCTGAAAAGTCAAGGGTAGGGTTTGGTGACACCGCCACACGGATTTACATGTAAAAATCTTTTTCTTTGAATGTTTAATCAAAGAAATGTTAAAAGTATTACAGACTGGTAAAGAAAACAGGTTCAATCGAGTTTTTAAAATGTAGGTGTCGCAGAATTTTTTATGAGCATGTATTTTGGGCAGCTGGTGGCCTAGTGGTTAGGGTGTTGCTTCTGCAATCTCAAGGTTGTGGGTTCGAAATCCCAACTGCTAGTGACACCACTGAAGTACCCTTGAGTAAGGTACCGTCCCCACACACTGCTTCCCGGCGCCCCTCTCTGGCGGCAGCCCACTGCTTCACTTGGTGAATAGGTTAAATACAGAGAAAGAATTTCACACTGTTCACACTGTGCTGTGGTGTGTCCACGTGTGACTATAATGGTTAATAAATGTAGCTAATGTAAGCTTATACCTCACCCATTCAGCAAACTTCAGTTTTAAGTTAGTGTTAGGAAACCCCAAAAAGACTGGCGTTTTGGTTTTTAATTAAGTATTCAGGCACTTTTACTTTTGTTATTAGGATTTTTCTGTTATTTTGTTGGTTAATTCCACTTCAGCTATGACTTTGAACAATAAATATGTATAAAAGGCATATACATATACAGAGATGAGCCACTTCATTAGGTACGTCTGCCTCGTATCTACAGTCGTTGCCTTTTTTATCCAAACCTCTTGCTAGATATGTGCACTTTGTAGTTTACAGACTGTTGTTTTTAGCCCATTTATCCCGTTTATCAATAGTCAGGACACCGCCAGGGACCAAGTATTATTTGGTGGAACATATTAAGCGCAGTGGCACTGACATGGTGTCTCTGCTGGGATTAGAAAGTCCACCAAACAAAAATATCCAGCCAACAGTGTCCTGTGGCCAGAAACTGACCACTGATGAAGGACAAGATGATGATGTGCTGGGTGGATCAACAGGTATTTGTCTAATAGGGTAAATAGTAAGTGGACACAGTGTTTAAAAACTTGAAAACCTTTTCATTGGCCATGAAAGGGAAGAAGACTGATGTTTCACTGAGACAAGGAGAACTAACATGCAGCCAAAATAACCCAAATAAGCCAAAACTGGTTTCTAAAAACAGTAAGGGTGCTTTCATAGCCTCGAGAAATTCTTGACTTGAATCCCATTGGAAATTTATTGAGGACTTTGAAATTGCGAGTCCATCACAACCTTGGGGAGCTGAAGGTTTGTCGAGAGAAATGGGCCAAAATTAAACCACAATGCTGCAAAAAGCTAATTACTTCTTACTGCAGACGTCTCAAAGCTGTAATTGCTGACACCGGCTTTGCACTAAAGTACTGCTGTAATTATGTGGTGCCTTAATATTTTAGCCCCTTACTTCTTTTTAAACAGGCTCATACCTTCTTTTCACTTCACATTTATAAGCACAGTCAAAGAACGTGTACATTTGAAAGATTGAGAGTGTATTTAGTAAAAACAGTATGTTTTTCGGGCTTCGCTGTATCATCTTATCCAGCAGCAGATTGAAGGCAGAAGTGGTGGCGGTTCATCCTAAACAGTTTAGGTCTGGATAACCTTCGGGTTTTAATTCATGGAACGAATTCTTTGATGTCTGGTTGCTCCTTTGATGAGCCAATTAAAAGGTATTGCAGTCCTGGCCAGACACAGGAGTCATTACTTTCACAGTTGCTCTCAGGAAGCGCATCACTCGTATCGCAGTTCAGCTGCAACTAAATGGCTGTTGTTCTTTTTGTTGGTGTTTTTGAAGCGAGCCTCTCCTACGCTCAAACTGAACATGGTAGCATGGTGGCCCACTTCTCCACGTCCTTGAGAGGCATATGTCAGAGCCAGAGGCTGCTGGTGGTGGTGTGTGTGTGTGTGTGTGTGTGTCCGTCCTGTGGTGCACAGCGTGTGTTCTGTGCCCGTACTCCTCCGCCCAGACGCCCGTCCCCTGCCCGCTTCTGGAGATGAGCCAAACACTGGGGGACCGGCCGCCACCACAGAGAGAGCAGGGTGTGTGTGTGTCTGTGTCTGTGTGTGTGTGTGTCTGTGTGTGTGTGTGTGTGTGTTTGTATCCATGTCTGTGTCTGCGTTTAAGATAAGATAAGATAAGATAAACCTTTATTAGTTCCACAAGTGGGAAATTTGCATTGTTACAACAGAACGTGGACAGTACAGAGGTAAGAGCAGCAAAAATTAAAAGCAATAATAGAATAAAAACTATACAGTATAAAAGTACACTATACAACCTAGAAATATAAATATGGACGTGTATATTGAAAAATATTTATGTATATGTATGTGTATGTAAACCTAGATAAGTACATGTATGTATATACACATCGAGTATATGTATGTTTATATGTACAGAGTGGATATATAAATATACATAAGAACACTGTGGAAATAAATATATACACACAGGGACACAATGGAGTGACGGGCACTGACAAAAACAGAAATAATGCACTAGAAAAAATTACATTTTATAAATTGCACAATTATAAATTGCACATTTCACCCTGTAATAATAGTTAATAATTTGTGTTAAAGCCCCGTCAGCTCGGCCTGTAAATTTGCTCTACTGTTAAACATATGTCACAGGATAAGCATGTACAACGCTATAAATATGAATATCAATGCAATTAAATTGCGGTTTTAATTCTAAGCTGCTGTCTGCAGCCGTGACAAATCACATAATGACCCAAAGAAGCCGAGACAGATGATCTGAGCGGATTTCTCCTCACCCAGACAGCAGTAACGATACAGAAGGAAAAAATGTCTGTATTTCTGATTTTGTTTAACCTAACATGATGTTAGGTAGCTATTAGACACTAATTCCCATCACTATTAAAAGGCTTATTGTGTGTTAGTTTATCTTTGACACAACGTAAGTCATTTAATGTACACATGCACTGTACAGAACATCCAATAACATGAACTTTTCCAGGTTAATAGCAGTTCAAGTTCAATAGCAGAACATTTACAAATGTAGGCAAGATCACTACTGGCAAGATTAAAATTCCTCCAGAGAAAGATAAGCTAAGATAAGCTCAGCAACTAGGAAAATATGAGAACTTCCAAATAGTGAGCCTGCATCAGTGTATGACCACACTGTTAGAACTGAGTGGAGACTCAAGTTCATAAACACTAACAAACTTTCTGGGCAAAGTTCACTTCAGGTGGATTTAAATCTCATTCAGGACTGTTTACCCAGGTGACACTGCCCAGGTAAATTATTTAGTCATTTTACTGCATGTGTAAATTTTATAGCAATGCATGTTTTATTTCTCAGTAACACCAATCCAGATATTACAATAACATCAACATACAATAACATCAACATTTCCAGGTTAATAGCAGTTCAGTTTCAATAGTAGAACATTTACAAATGAAGCAGTATAAAGGTGCAGTTTCTTTTCTGGGTACCACTTTAGAATAGCACTACCCTTATAAATGGTTTATAAATGATTCATAAACTGGTTGTTATTTAGGTTATAGACAGTTTATAAATCATACATAAGTTGTATCAGTCATACATTGATGCAGACTCACTATTTGGCAAGATCTGGCCTTTTGAAGCTGACAGTTTAACACTTTCCCTGAGAAAGAGATCTTGCCAAATAGTGAACTTTCATCAATGTATGACTGTTCTAGCCTGTTTATAACTGCTTATTAATGATTTATAAACTGTCTACAACCTGATTATGAATCACTTATAAACGCTTTACAAAAGTGTTCCCCTTTTTCTGTTTTTTTCGCTCATACAATATGTATTGGTGTGTTGGTGATGAAAATAGATTTATACTCTCTGTCTGTTTTAATAGAACAATTGTTGAAAATGCCCTCTGGGTACTTTGTGGTGATGAGTAACCAACGTCAGTCACAGAATCAGAATGTCTATCATGATTCAGCCTTTGCTGTATCACTCTGGTCAGACGATGAGACCCCAGATACATAATAGGCAATAATAAGCGAGAGCAAGTACGACAGTTTAGCCCATTCAGACACGTCGTGATTCGACCCCATCCATATGACGAAGGTTGCACACCGGGTGCATGCGATATTTCAGCATATCTCATCTTTTCCTTCACCCATCTCTTCTGAGCTATTGTTCCTTTGTACCCGAAAGGTGCCGGGGGAGCCGAATTCCTGCCATTAGCACATCAGAGGATGCATTGTTTCTCCTAGGTGTTGTCCGTCATCCCAGCCTTGCCCTGCACGGTTGTGACTCATTCGGTGGGTGGCGTTTGTGTGTTTGCTATAATTGGTATGGATATTGGCCAAGAGCAAAGATAAAGATCCATTTTAGCTACTTTTGTCCTTGAATGGTGCAAGGTGGGAATTCAGCGGCCCTTTTCCCTCCTTTATTTCCCGGCTCAGCGTGGGGAATTGGTGGGATGAGAGGCTATTCCCTAAATAGCCCGTGGCAAAAGGTAGCCTGATTAGCATGCTGTCTGCTAGGCACTCCTCCAGGCCACAAGCACTAGCTATCACTTACTAACTATTTGTATTTATAGTTGTGTGTGTGTGCTTGTGTGTGTGTGTGTGTGTGTGTGTGTGTGTGTGTGGTTATAATTGGAATGAGCTCGGAAGCCGTGTTTGCTTTTGATCGGCTGCCAGCCTCTCCGAGTGCTGCCGTGCCACAGCCCTCACCGTTCCCAGAGGATCATGGGAAACAGCAGTGGCTCTGTTCTAGAAAGAGCCTGACAGCATCTCACTCAAGGTCGAACAATGAAACGGGAGGGTTCGTTACCGAGGCCTGAAACGAGTCAATATAGAGGTAAAGATTAATTGGTTTATTTATTGACTTGTCTTTTTTTTTATGCATCCCGCAGTCGCCAGGATACAGCCACGACTCGGGAATCCCGAGAGGAAAACGTGATGGCCTGTTATTTCATGGAAAAATAAGATATCGCCCCATGAAATATTCTTTACAGAAGAAAGTCTTGCAGATTGCACAAGTGTACAAAAATGCCTGCAGTCTGGAATAGGCATACCCCATCCAGCACCTTTGGGATGAACTGGAATGGAGATTGTGATCCAGACCTTCTCACCAACATCAGTGTCTGACCTCATAAATGCTACAGAATGAATGGAGACAAATTCCCACAGAAACTCCAAAATCTTGTGGAAGCTGTTCTAGCTGCAAAGGGAGACCAACTCCAGATTAAAGTCTATGGATTTGAGTACAATGTCATTAAAGTCCCTGTTGGTGCAATGCTTAGGCTTCCCAATGCTTAGGCGTCCATATAGTGTATGTCTGTATCTCTGTTCTGATTTGTTTGCTTTTGTGACATTACACAAGCAATGACTTGAAAAGTGGCTCTTTTTGCAGCTTAGTTTCCATGTATGGACTGTAAAGATGGCAAAGATGGCATCTGTTCTTCAACCTGTAAACTTAAACTTCAATAAGCGTCTGCTATTCAACCAAGTGATGATACGGGCCTTTTAATCTATTGAAAGGCATTACAGCGGCAACATGCAGCTGTATAGTTGCAGAACTACTATCTTGTCCATATCATGCAGCCCTAATGTCTGTCCATATAAGGTCAGTCTTGCTGGTGAAGTGTTGCTACTTGAAGTGGGATGGTTTCACCTGCATTTCTGCAGCTCATGGCCTGCGTCTCTCATTGCCTGGTCTGTAGCTGTGTGTAGATGAACGTTTTCCTAATCTTAAGCCAACCAAGCTGTAGCCAAAAACTGCTCAAGGAATAATGACCTGTAGACATTTTATAGCCTCTTCATTCCTTTTCACATGTGTTCGTTTAACAGTTGTGAGGCAAGCACAATCCAAAGTTACAGCTATGATAAGATCTAACATCATTTGTAATGCTACATGATTGCATTTCAATTGCAGAAATAATGTTATTTGTTGTTTAATGGAAAATAAGCATATAAACATTGAATCATCTTTCTGTCCAGGTATCAGCAATAACCCTTGATCCTGGCAAGTATCTTAGCTTAAGGGTGTTGCGGAGGTTGACCTTTTGTACCTCTAAGTTATTGATGTAATCTTTAAGTGAATAACAAGCTCTTTTGTACATCACTCCAGATAAGAGCAGCTTCTTTCTCCTGTAAAGTCGTCATTTTGTGGTTTTGTTGATGTCCAAAAAACACAAAATGATCACTTTACAGGAGAAGGCAGTACAACGCTCTACAC
>JBBPCY010000013.1:4134210-4144865 GCA_037974405.1 Brachyalestes nurse | reverse complement strand
ATGCTAATATATATATATATATATATATATATATATAGATATATAAAAGCAAAAAAAGTTGGAGGATATTTGAAGTTTCCGCGTTAGTGTGGAGATTTCCGCATATTTGTGGAGAGTTCCGTTCTCAGAAAAAAATCTGCGTGTGACTGAATCCGCGACTGCTGAACCGCGTAAAACTGGGATTACTGTATTCTGTGTGAACTCTGTAAAATATGGAGCCATAATGTCTCATCTCAATGTATATAAATAAAAGGACAAAGTTTACTTCGACTTTAAGTTTGACTAATGGTCTCACAGGACAAGTGGCAGTTCTGGTACACTGGATCTCCTTCACACTTCTCACAGAGTTAAAGATAAATTTGTTAGAGACGTAGAAAACACCCACTGAAATTTATCTTCAGCCCAGACAGACAGTCGAGCTGGAACTTCAGCACTTCCCAGTTGTTAGTTTGTGTCTCCGTTGTTGTTTTTTGCACAGTCAGTAAATTAACAGTGGCATCTTTCCATGTTGTGATGACATTTTGACCAATCAGAAAGCAGCAATGCAGTCGGCTCGGCTGCGGCCCACTTTCAGCCCTGCCGTCCAGCAGTTTGGGTTCCGGTCGGGTTCCTTTATTTGTAATGGAAGAACATTTGTTTGTGCTATGTTATGGTTTCTTGTCCCAGTGGAAAAGTGCCATAATAAACTGTTTCACTCAAATTGTTACGGTGATATAATTTGTGATGAAAAACATTGTATTGCCTTTGAAACAAATGCAAAATAGAAGCATTTTCACTGGTGGTCTCAAACCTTTGCCCCCCTGCTGTACATACTGTACTAACACACAAGCACTGAATCATTTAATGCACTTTTCAGTCGCAGTTTCCAGCCCTGTTCACTGACGTCTTTCCCACACATGTAATGGCAGGTATCACTTTAGTCACTGTTCCTACTGAAACCCTGGCCAGTTGAGCTTCTTTGAGACTGGATCTAAGGCCCCAGTACTCAACCTTTTACCAGACTCCTTTAGATCTTCTCCTCTTGATCCAAAATCGAGGTCAGCTTGGCCTGCCCGGCGTTTTTAGACATACCACAGAGCGAGGCAGGATGTTAATTGCTTAACTGCATCATGCAGTACACCTGTCTGGAAGCATATGCTCTCAGTATGTTTCCCCACTCATTTATTCCCTGCTTTTCCTTTCATTTGTCACTCATCTGGAGAAGAAACCGCATTAATACGTGCAGATTTGCTGTATGCAGAGTTCACTCTAAACATAAAATAAACTGAAGAAACCCCATTCCTGACAAACCACCCACTGAGCTTCAAGTTGAAAGTGAACGTAAATAGTCTTATGAAATATTATGCAACGTTATATTCACTCCCTTTATGCACCAGTTTACATTTTTGATACAATTAGAATGATAAGAAGAGTTAATATGGAAATATAATGGACAACACCACCCCCTGCTTTGCTAATCCTTCTTTTCTTTTATGTGATTTATGTGTAAAACCCGTGACCCTCCTTTTATGTTTGGGGTCAGTTTGACCCATTCAGCGTTGTGTTTCTGAATCAACTGTGTTTCTGAATCAATCATTTTTTCCTTTCAAATTAAACAACTTTTCCTAATTTAATGGGGACAAACTGGTTATACACAAAGTGAACATGATGATATTTTTTCGTTTTTTTTTGCCGGTTTTCTAAAGCATATTAGAAATATAAACACTTTACCCACATTTGTTTTTGGTTGTTTTAGATGATACTGAGGGTGCTGTCATTTTCCATTTTCTAAATCTAAAGTACACAAGCACATTAACTTGGGCTGCAAGTTTAATTTCAAGCAATTTCTGGAGGTTTTAATTGGTCCCAGGCTGTTAATACAGTTGTACGTAACATGAGGGTTTAGTTGTGTTTCGTCTGAAGAAGAAACCTTAATGGTTCCAAAAGGAAACTGCATTAACTTGCGCATATTTAATGTATGTGAAGTTCAATTTAAACCTATAAAAAACTGAAGAAAGGCCATTTCTGACAAACCACCCGTTTTGCACACGTAACTTCTTTTCTGCGTTTTTGCATGCGTAACTTCTTTTCTGCGTTTTTGCATGCTTAACTAACTTCTTTTCTGCGTTTTTGCATGCTTAACTAACTTCTGTTCTGCGTTTTTGCACATGGAACTTCTTTTCCGCGTTTTTGCACACGTAACTTCTTTTCTGTGTTTTTGCAGTCTCTTGTGTCCTGTCTGCACTTATGGTCTTGTTCCTGTTTCTGTTCTGGTATTGCTCCGTGGTCCTGGAGGAACGTTGTTTCATTTCACTGTGTACTCTGCACATGGTTGAAATGACAATAAAACACCTACTTGACTACAAACAGAATTATAAGAGGGGTTAATGTGTAAACATTATGTAAAACAGCACCCTTGCTTTGTTATTCCTTCTTTTCATTTATGCTTTTTATGTGTGTTACACATTCCCCTCTTCATTAAGGGTCTTCCTACGTAACGGTGGTCCAGACCCTTTTCTGCCGAAAGGGGGGGAAGCGCTCCTGCTTTTCTCCCCACACCCGTTTTCAGACAAGCCCCGCCCCTTCTCGGTTATGATTGGCCAGTAGTTGATCTGGGACCGCCTTCGAGCGTGAACCACTGGCCAATCATAGCGCAGGTGGCGGGCTCTTAATAAGCAATGCCTTCTCAACAGTGTGGATCTAGAAAGCCAATCACAGCGCAGGAGACGAAACCTGACTAACCAATGAGAGCGCAGGAGGCGTGACACAGATGGCAATAAACAGCGGACTAGAACTGCTGGAGGGAAAGAGCCAGCAGCCAATCACGTGGCTTTCTCCGAGAACGGGTGGGGCGAAAAGTAAAAAAAAGAAAAAACATAAACAAACAGAAAAACCCATCAATAAACAAATAAATAATGTATATAAGACAACTTTCATACACACACACACACACACACACACACACACACACACATATTTCTTAGACACACATTTACATACATTTCTTATATATACTTTCTTAAATATATTTTTCCTGTTTTTACATTATATGTGCATATAGATATATATTCTTATTCAGGTATGTTTTATATTTTTGGTATATATTTTTTATATTTATATTTTTGGTATACATATTTTATATTTATATTTTATACAATATTTCTTGCAGGTTTATGTTCATACACACACACACACATATATATTTCCTTTTTTTAACCTATATATGTTTATTTATGTGCTTATACCTTTTATTTTTATTTCATTTTCCTCCCTCCTGCTGAGAGAGAGAGAGAGAGAGAGAGAGACGGAGAGAGAAAGAGAGGAGAGGAGAGTGAGTCCGGATCCGAGCCCGGACTGGATCCGGCCGGGTTTTGCGGCTGATCTTTTTTTTTTTTTTTAATCATGCCTCTCCGTGAGTGCTCTAGCGCAGGCAGGCTGACAATGATTTCCTCAGTGATTACGTACAGAGCGAGTCCCTGCGGGCTCCGGGCCCCCTCTGGAGCCATCCGCATGGCTTTGGGGGCCTCGCTTCCATTTTCCATTATTATGTGGACTACCGGAGCGGCGGCGCAGTCCAAGACCTCGCAGGTTTGTGATGAGGAAGGAGCTGCTGCATCCTCCTCTCCTTCTTCTGCCTCTTCCTCCTCCTCCTCCTCTTCTCCTTCTCCTTCTTCTTCTCCTTCTTCTTCTTTTGCTTCTTCTTCTTCTGCTTCTTCTTTTTTTAAAACAACAACAACTAAATAAGGAAAGGAAAAAAAATCTTTAAGACGCAGACTTTAAGACTCTTCCCGCAGCGCGAGCAGGGGCTCCCGACTTTCGTTTTTCACGCAAACGTGAAGAAGAGAAAAGTGTTTTATTTCTTTTCTTTTTGGTCGATTTTCCTTTTTTATACATATATATAAAGGGCGAGTTTCTTTTTTCTCTCTCTCTCCTTTTCTTCCTTTCTTTCATTTTTCTTTTCACATGCCTCTCTCATGCAAAGGCAAGTCTTGCGGGATAAGAGGCAGATAGGTGAGACGGAAAGATTATTTCTTTTACGGCACGAATCTCGTGCGGGTTTTCTCCTCCGCACGTGCGCGCGTGAGAGAGAGAGGGAGAGGGAGAGAGAGAGAGAGGTAGAAAGAGAGAGAGAGAGGTAGAAAGAGAGAGAGAGAGGTAGAAAGAGAGAAAGAGAGAGAGTTGAAGCTCCAGAATGGACGCGCGACGGGGTTTTAGCGCTCGGTGCATCCTCACACTTTTGCCCATCACGGATTTAGTGCTAAAACCGGGCAATTTCTAATCCGTTTTTTTTATTTTTTATTTTTTTTTGGGGGGGGATGGGGTGGGGGGGTTTGCACCCCCGACAAAAAAAATTACTACAAAAACAAAACCAGCCCCCCTCCTTTTATATGGAAAACGTGATTTAGCTTTTAAAATTAATAATAATTATTATTAACAATAATAATTACAATTAATTGTAATAAAACAAAAACTCGCGCCGTGTCTCGCAAGCAAAAACAATTCATGCCAGGACTTTTCTCTCTTTTTTCTCTCTATTTTCTTTTTTTTGTGTGTTTTATTTTTCCCTCTCACACACTGAACGCCGTCCTCCTTCCCCCCTGTTAGGATGTCGCGTCGCAAGCAGGCAAAACCAAGATCACTGAGAGGTAAGTGCCGTCTGTGTGGCGAGGCGCGAGACATTATGAGACATTATGAGACATTATGAGACATTAATGGGCTTTAGGACGCTGCACGCGGTCCGAGGGGTCAGGCTGGGGGGTGTTACTGTTGTTGTTGTTGTTGTTGTTGATACTGTTGTTGTTGTTGTTGCTGAACCCTACAGGGGCAGCTTTGGACCCCTACTGAAATAGATCCTCACTGGGACTGTCCCGGACAATGGGGCCAGGATTGCACCCCATCCCATTTTAGTGTATTTAGACAATTTTCCCTTCTATTGGAGTAGAATAAGCACCTGGATCTGGCCAGTGGTGGCACGTAGACTGAGGACTGCAACTTTTGCTTTTGGGGAGTCACGTGATACCCAGAAGTGTGGGACACTTCTGAAGTAGGGGGTAAACACTGAGCACTTTCCTGAGGGGGGGGGGTGGCTTGGAGTGTGCAAGAGTGACAGAAGAGAGAGTCCAAGCCCTGAACATCCACAATCCTGGTCAGATGAAGCCAAGCGTGTTTGAATGTGGATTTGGGGGGCTGGCAGGGGGTGGGCTCTGCAGGTGGGTGAAGGGTTGGTGGTGTGTGTTCAAGGTAACCAAGGCTTAGGTAAGAACAGAAGGTGTCTTTGGATCAGGGCCGGTTCAGATGTGAAGGTTTTTGGTTTGTGATGATGGTGCTGGTGGAGATCGCGGGCGACGTTTGGTTCGTGTAGGCGAAGCGTTTGGTCCCAGTACGTGGGAGCCTAATCCTCTCCGTAAATTGGGATTATGGTTTTAGTGCAAGGTTTAGGTGAGATCTTTTTGACCATTGACCATTTTTCTATATTTTTACCCCAAAATAGGCCATAACAGGCTACAGGTCGGCAACACGGGATGTTAAAGCTTACGAGGACTTCAGACACCACTCTCACTCACACACATACACACACACACACACACACACACACACACACACACACTGGAGAAAGTAAATAGAATGCAGACTTTTCCCCCCCTGTTGCCTTTGAGGGTAGCCACTGGTATTCATGGCTGAGCTCCAGTTCATCTGGCAGCCTTTGTATTTCGCTCAGCAAATAATTGTCCACAATTTCACATTCTCAGCTTGTGGTCTGGATGCCCCCTCCACCAACCCTCCCTTAACCCCCCACCACCACACTCCCCCCCCCAACACCACCCACCCCCCTCCCACTCCCCCTTGTCGTTTTCGGAAGTCATCATCTCAAAGGAAGATTACATGGTCTGTGGTGTGTTCCTCCAGTCCCTGTTTTAAATCAATACCTCAGGGAGACGAGGGGACGCACGCGGTCACGTTCCTCTTTAATCCAAAGCACGAAGCCCCTCGTTGGTGGACGTTGCCGTGCAGGCAGCCCCCTCCTCTCATAGAGAAAAAATCGAAAAGTTGTATTGGCTCGGTGTGACGTTTGTCGAGTGTTTGAGGCCGAACCAGGCCATGTCATGTTGCCTCGCATTTCGCAATGTTTTCAGCAGGCCGATCTCTAGACATTATGTAAGTTTGTGTCTTTTGCTTTCGGGAGACACGTTCAAGGTTCATCAACCTTCTAGCAACAAACCGTTTGTGTGTTTTGGCCCCAGAACCGTCTCTTAGACCAGCACTCACTTTGTGCTGAGCTAAAGAAGTAGCAGGGCTTTCAGAACGGAAAGGTAACGGCATCTTTTATTCATGGCCCCAATCCCAGCTAACCTGTAGTAAGGGAAGATAAGTCAAGGTATGTGTTGGCCCGAAACCAGGTGAAAGCCCAGATGGAGGAGGGATAGAAGATGCCAAACAAAGCACATATCGGCCAGGCAGAGCGTGAAAGATGATCCTTTTCCCTCAGCGTCTGAGGAGGGAGTTTGTCCGAGGCTGTACGTGCAAATTCCAGCGAGGGCCTTAAACCGGCCCTTCGTCTTCTTCCTCCTCAGTCTCCTCCTCCTCCTCTTCTTCTCTATCCTCCCATTTCAATATAGTCTAGTGTGTGTGAGAGAGGGTGGCGGTGCCGTTATTGCTTGGGGGAATAAATGGCACTGGCGGAGGCCATACATCATCCTCTTGTATGCAAACACTTCAACCTGCGCGGCTGACATTTACCCAGGCCTGTCGATCTGCATGGCTCATCCCAGCCGCCCGTCACTCTGACTCTCGCTCTGTTGCCGTGGCATGCAAGAAGGTTGCCACGTTGCTATCTGTCTGTCTGTCTCTCTCTCTCTCTCTCTCTCTCTCTCTTTCTCTCTCTCTCTCTTTCTCTCCATGAGACGTGGCCGTGGCTGTCTGATCACCGGACACCGCCGAACCGCCGCCGACTCGTGTTTATTGGCTGGAATGTTTCGAGGGAATTCTGCGTACGTAAATATATTTTCAGCGCCATTTACCTCCCGCATCTTGGGTGTCGTGAAATCACTCCGGTGTCACATGCACCTTAAAATACAGCCTGGAAGAGATCCTGCGGTCCTGTATGACATTATGAGGCAGGAAAGGACCTGATTCAGGAATCGCTCTGTCAGAGGCGATGAAATAAAAATAGAGATGTGCAATGATATCGGAATTGTGTTGGCAGATGCTCGCTTTGAAAGGCTTTTGGCGCCGGACAGATGTTTCGATTTGGCCGATATTTGGTGACACATTTATCATACTCTAGTAGAGCAGGATGCTCATGAGATCCTGGGTTGATGTGCAAAAAAATCTGCATTTGCAGCCCAATAGAAATACATGTTATATTTTTTCACAATTGCTAATCCAGGGTTATCCAGTCTCGGTTCCTGCATCTCATAATTGTATTGATATTATTGGATATGTACACAGTTCCCATATTAGTAGATCCCTAATGAAAAAAGCTACAGGTATGGAAACCATTACAGTCAGTGTGGAACCATGCTGTTTCATTCAAATGATCAAATGACCCACATGCAGTGAACTGTGAGACATTTTGCTGAAAAAGAGTAGAAAAACTGTAGTTTTAGTGATGCTTTAGAAAGGCCTGTGATATTGGACTCATAGTGGTATCGGCAGATAATTGCTTTATGAAAATGATCGTTTTGGGTTTGACTGATATTTAATGCAGAATGTATAGACGTCTGCCAAAACGTCTACATTTGATCAATTTTACTGCATTCATAGTCCCATATCATTAGGATTCTATGGGTAGATATTGTAACAGTTAGATGTAGTCCACCTTTTATAAATCTTTCTGTATTGGCATCAGTAGATATGTAGGAGAAAAATATTGGATTTCAGCATCCCACAATTCCCATATCAGTGCATTCCTAATAAAAGGGCGTAGATAGCATTACAGTGGTCAGTGTGCAGTGTTGCCATTGCGTCCGAATGGTCAAATGACTCAACGCAGTAATACAATAATACATGTGGTTTTAGTGATATGGGATTTGTTGATATGGGAGGGTTCAGTATATCGGTCTGTGTAGCTCTTTAAAGCACTGGAGGACAAAAAAGGCTTCACTCTGGTCTGATGGAGCATCAGTTCAAAACTTGTGCTTTTTGTTTGTGTTTTGTTTCCCTTTCATCATTTGTTCTCTCGTTAAGTCGTGCCGCACTTCTGTGTCAGAGCACACATTGACTTGATTGCTGCTGAATTTTGATTGGCCGTTTTTTTCCCCTGCCTTTGTGCGAGTAAACAGCGGCGAGCGCGCTCACTCCGAGACGCTCGCTCCTCTCTGAGTTCCTGTTCTGCTTCTGCGAGCGCCCAGTAATGTCTGACCGCAGGACACTGCGCGCTAATTCCGAAATGATTATCTGAGGGATATTTTCAGCGCGCAAAATTTGTCAGGAGCTATTTGAACACTTTTTTTTTTGCATTCGAGGGCCACTCAGAGAGTCGAAGGCAGAATCCAAAGTTTTGTTTTTTCTCATTGTTAGGAGTCCGCGGTAGCGCTCTCATCAACACTCTTTAATGTAACGAAAAAACCTGGTTGTCATTATCATTAGTATAACTGTCAGGGAACCATAAAAAAATCCCATTAGCGGAGCTGTCACTTCTCATGACACTCGCCTCTGTAAGTTGTTCGCGGCGTCTCGGGAGCTGACCGATTTTTTTTCTGCTTTTTTTTCTCTTTCATCCTTTCTTTTCTTTTTTTTTTTCTTTTGGTCATGGTAGGTGACGGTGCCTCCCCAAATCCCACCGCCCCCCCAACACACACACCCAGCTCTCCCCGCTCCTCATTGGTCCGACTGGCGGAGCGGACGTAATCCATAGCCTGTCTGAGAATGATCATCTTAACAAATACGGCCTCGTATTTGGCTGCCGTCGCTGTTGCTGTTGTTACGGCTGCTGTTGGGATGGGTATTAATTATTAATGGCATTGCCCGTTTTGTTTGGCTTTGTTTGATGCAGTTAAATGAAATGAGCAGTTCTGTCTCTTTTTGCTTTTTAAAGTGTTGTATTGTTTTGTTGTTCTAAAACTCTACACAAAAACACAAATGTAATCAGACTGCATTCACTAATACTGGTAATAGAAGGTGAAAGCCGCCGTGCTACCCTCCAATTAGCTTGGCCTCATCTGCATAATGCTAATTGCTACCTTACATTCATGGTTATCCGCGCTTTAGCATGCCAATTTGATTTTATTCGATTTGTCCCTTTAGTGCGCCGGCCATGAATTCAATAGCTGCTCGTCAGGACGGGGCCCGGCCCTGTTTTTTGGCGTCTGAGCTTTGAGTGTTAATTGAGGAGGTCTGACCCCTCGTGACCTGCTCTAAATTGAGCGCTGATTCCCCCGTTGAGGGGCTCGCTCCTGGTCATCCCGCCTGTTCTACAGCCCCATTGTTCTGCCGTGCGGTGCCGCCGATGTCCCCTGCTATCTGGAACACCTGCATGAATATCTCCACTCCACTCCGTAGCAGAGAAGGAGGAGGGGGCTTCGCATCTACCACTCCTGTGGGGTCCTTAGTAACGGTACTTTTTTGGGGGGATTAGGGTAATACTTTACAAAAAGACTACCCCTACAAAGCGTTCCTTAATCATTTATAATCAGGTCGTTATTTACGTTGTAAAGAGTGTATAAATCATTAATAAGCAGTTATTAAAAAGTTATAACAGTTGTCATACATTGATGAAGGCTCACTATTTGTCAAGCTCTGGTGTTTAATGGTAGAAAGAGACAAAATAAGCTGAGATCTGAGATCTGCCAAATAGTGAGTCTGCATCAATGTTAGATTGTATAACTGTTTATAACTGCTGAAAAATGATTTATAAACTGATTTATAAACTACAGCCTTATGAATGACATGATTATAAATCATTTATAAGAAAAAAAAACCTATAAGAGTAGCCTTACTGTTAAGTAGTAGCCCAATTCATTCCCCAAAACAGCACCATCAGTAGGGACCCCACAGGAGTCGTGGATGCGAAGCCCCCCTCCCCCACTGGAGCTGAGTGGAGATATTCATGCATGTGTTCCAGACTGAAGGGACACGATATATACAACCGAATTAACAACCTGATTATAAATCATTTATAAACCCTTACTGTGAACTGGAACATGATTAGATTAGGGTTTAGGATTATTTGTGCTTTATTTAGCTGCTAACTTCATAATTTCTTACATAATGGTCAGCACTATCTGGATACTAGGAAGATACATTTGGAAGAAAGTAAGAGTGAAAGCTGACCATTCTTTGTCAGCCCAAAGGCTACTCATGGCCCTAAACCCTCAGAACATGAGCAGCACAGATCCATCCAAAGCGCAGCAAATGGTAAATTATCGCCATGTGGCAGAACAGCTCCTTATATGGAAGTTCCCCTGGTTTGTGTTGATGCTCGAGGTATCCAGAAAAAAGCAGATGTTTGAACCTGGGAGAACTTTCAGGATAGTCTCCGCCTACAAGTGGGTGGTGAAAACACGCAGAGGGAGGGGCTCCGGAGAGCGGCCGAGCGGCGGCGTGCCGAGAGAAAGAGCAGAACACTGGTTCTAGACTGTTTTACACTGTTTATATTTGCTGAAATCAGAGTTTACTGATACACTCTGAGTTCTGAGGGTAAACACCGGTTCTAGACTGTTTTACACTGTTTATAT
>JBBPCY010000013.1:4121488-4132728 GCA_037974405.1 Brachyalestes nurse | reverse complement strand
TACACTGTTTATATTTACTGAAATCAGAGTTTACTGATACACTCTGAGTTCTGAGGGTAAACACCTGTTCTAGACTGTTTTACACCGTTTATATTTACTGAAATCAGAGTTTACTGATACACTCTGAGTTCTAAGGGTTAAAGCTAAGGGTTAAAACCCAGATCTAGACGTTTTTGTTCAGAGATTATCTGAACCGTAGCCGTAACTGTAGACGTCAGCTTCAGCATCTTTATAAAACACTGTTAGGGGAGGGCGGCGCATTGCGAGAATAAAGGAGGACGCTTTGATGTATTTTTTTTTCTTTTTTGCCTTTTTGCTACAGTACAAATTGCACGTGTGAGGCAGCATTTTCATCATCAAAAATATGTAAAACGAAGCACTTCTGCCGTGCAGGAGAAACGAAACAAATACTTCGCTTGGTGTAAAAAAAAAAACTATGATTCATGCATGGGCCTACCTGGTCGGCATCCAGGAAAAAGTCTAGTCTGCATGGAAGAAGGCAGTGAGGTAGAGGGTGACCTAAAGAGGGTTTATATGTGTTTATTTCTGCTCAACACAGATGTTTTGAGTGTAGAAATGCAACGAGTGACATAGATTTGGATGGGCTAGAAATATGAAATATGTGTTTCTCCATTTATTATACTGTTTTCACTGAGTCTCTCAAATTCTGGTCCCTTTCGTTTGCAGAACCTGAAGTTTTCCCTCCTCAGTGTTGTGTCTGAGCCTCAGGTGGAGCCCCTATGAATTCCCTTCATGCACATTGATGGGCTGAGACAGTATAGCAGGTTGCGCAGCAGTCTTTATATCGTTGTCATCGTTAATGGCTAATCACTTGCCCAGCAGGGTAGACCATCACAATATCCAACAGAGAACAAATTTATGTACTGTATGTTACAAAAAAGTAACCCCCCCCCCCCGCCTAAAAAAAAAACAGTGGTCCCAGACTGAAAGCACCCAGCTCGGTTTAAATGGCAGAAACTTTTTTAATGAGAGCGCAGTGGAGACAAATGAATGTTTTGCCGCCTTAATGCAAAAGTTCTGAACGTGTCATTAAAGGGAATTTTCTGCCCCAACTCCTCGCGTCTCGCCGACAGGGAAGGTAATCAAAACAAAACTATGAATTCCCCTCACACCTATCTCCCATTCGGCAGTGGGGGATTTATTAAAAACCCCCCTCCTGCCCGGACTGAAATGTGCACAGACCTCTGTGGCGTCTGAGAAATTCATTTAGCTCATGTGAGCACGTCCCAGCGGCGCGTCCGTCCTGGACGTGTACGCTTGGTAGTCAAGCAGCTTTTGGAAACTTGCTTGTGTCACAAAAAGTGTCGGAAAACACAAGTATGGGACAGAGGGTCCCGTATAAATTAAGTCTTAGGGACACCGGGGAAATCGGCTTGATGAAAAACACCAAGAAAGCGTTTTAAATACTCAAAACAAACCCTGTGAATGAATGCTGACTGACTGACAGCTTCTATAAAACTGATCTGATCTAAAACTGAACTTATTTATCTGTGAGAAACTGGAACCTGTACTCACAAACAGACCCTTACAGTGCAGCCCATCAGCACAGGCCCTGTAAGGCCATAGACATCAACATGTACAGATTAAAGGGTGAAGGTTTGGTACAATTTTGTACAATTTAATGCTTAAGAGGTAAGCAAATTTATTCAAAGTGGATTTGATGTGAAACGCTCCAATCTAGAGAAAGTTGAGTCAGGATCGTTTACTGTGGTGGTGAATGGAACCAGACGTTTACAGCCTCTAAAAGCTCCCACACTGAAAGTTATTTTGTTAAATGGTTTTGAATACACTCTCTGATGTCTGAGACATTAGACAATAGTTTTGAGGAATATTTTTGTCTTAAAATATTTTTAGGCCAGACATTTAAAATATATCAGACATGGCACTGTGAGGCAAAATAGCCCCTTCTGGAAAACTTCACTTTCATCATTTTATCATTATTAATTCTAGACATAAAAACTCTAGGATTACTGGTATCGGATAGTAAGTAAAACGGCTGTATGTGTGGTGTAGACCTCGTGACTCCTGTTTTCATTCACCAGCACAGTAAAGAAACCTGAGTCATTAAGTTCCTCTACAATGAACCGTTTCACAAATCGCTCTGAATGACTTAATTTATATCTCAACTGAATTATCCAGAATTTTTGAGAAATCAGTTTAATTTGCCTTTAACATATTACAGCACGTACTCTATCAGATGTGATGGAAAAATAGTGCATAAGATGTGCAGCATTAATACTGAGAGACTTTTCTGCTGCCTCTGCCCCTGTTGTAAGATGGAGTGCGGCAGTACGAGAGTAATTCAGACCGCGGTTCAAATCAATAAGGGCATATTTTAGATGTTGGGAGCATTTGTTCGATCACAGTGATTGAAGTCTAAAGTTTATGTGTAGGCTAAGTTACTAAGAAACCTGTTCATTTTCTTTTCGTTGTAGAAACAGCCGCAATCACAGCTCTCATTAATGAGAGTGACAGGCAGAATGAAAGTGGGGTTTGGAAAGTTTCGAGCAGCCACTTTGAAAGTTTTTTCCTCTTCAGTAAGAGATTTTTTAGACTCTGAATGGCTGGAGTCCGGCTGACGGTGCTGCTAACATGCTGAAAAAATAAAAGATCTGCACCATTGTAATGATCCAACTGGTCACAATTTTGATTTCTCTCCACGGCGGGCTTTGACTCGGGGTCCCGCGGAGCTTTTTTTTTCCAGAGGAGAGAGGGAGCGGGACGCAGCTGCCCACCGCCACCCTGTTGTTTCCCCACATAGGCCACCTACTCCAGCACCATTGGCTTCTGACTTAATTATGTCAAATGGAGGACTTTTTAAAAGACTCCGTTCAAGACTGCTCTCTGGCGTTGAGCCCCCGGCGGGGTGCTCTTGTCAGGACCCCCGCTTCTTCCTGCACTCGGGAAATGAAAGGCTAGACGGGGGAAGGCATAATGGAAGGCCTGGCTCTTTCGGACGGTGGGAGAGGAGCGCGAGCCTCCTCCCGGAGAAGCCTCATTTTCCATGGAGCAGGTGGGAGTCTTTTGTTCTCGTCCCGCTGCTAAAATCCATTTAGCTCTCCGCACCTGACATGCAAGACAGGAGCGTTTCCAGTTCTGGGCGAGGAGAAAAGGCGAAGGAGGCTCTAATGAAGCAGGCGTGCACTTTTTTTTTTTTACAGCGCACAAGCCCCCAACACAATGGCTCGCCCGCACACTCGTCAAAAGGCGCTCGATTGCCGTGTAATGAATTTGTCTAAACAGCGGACAAGAAGGAGGAAGGGGGGGAGGTGGCGGCGGCGGCAGCGCTGGTGGAGGTGGGGGGTTCATTCGAGGACCCTGTAGCTTCCAAGCAGTTGTGGAGAGTCATTAGGATGCACAGACATGGTTCAGCTAATGGAAGGACAGGCAGCAGAACTGCTGTGGGTAACGAGGCTGTACTGAGCCGCTCCCTGGCACCGAGAGGACGCAGGTTGTTGCTTTTGGCATCCTACCCCCCCACCCCCCACCCCCCAATCCCATGCCCCCATCCCAACCCCCTTCTTCTGAAGTGCATTCTCACTAAGACTCGCGACCGGAACGGTTTTTGGAGACTTGGATTGTGTTCTCTTTCTTTTCTTAGACAAGTTATTCATGTCTTGGACAGCAGGCTGCTGAGTGTGAAATCTTTGTAAGGGGATCTCTTTATAATTCATTGTATTATTTCTCAGTGCAATAAGTGATTTATGTGGGTGGCTGTGGGCCTCCCTGCAAAAAAAAGAAAAAGAAGCCCAAAATGAAACTTCTACATATGAAAAAGCTGATTCTCGGGTCGAATGAACGACAGCCCGGAGAAAAAGTCACTCTGCAAGGAGCCTCTCCCTGAATATCAATTCCGAGACAACACAACACAACACACCACAGAATCTGCGCTTAAGAGATTTGAACAGATTAGGGAGCGATTGTTTAGCCAAGGATTTTTCAGGGCCCGGCGTGTCTGTTGTCTAATTTTTTTTCCCTTCTTCTTTTTCCCCCTGTTGTCTTTTTCCCCTTCTCCATGGCAGTAGAAGAGAATGTGACGGAGGACCAGCAGAATCCCGGGCAGGCTGCCGTTCTAAGCGGTAATATTTCATCAGTCTTGTTGAGCATCCACACGTTTGCCTGCAGTGTATGTTTCCTCCCCTTTCCTCCCGCTAACCTGTTGCCCCCGGTGTGTTTCTGTATTCCATACCCGTCTTGTGTCGGCCCCTCATCCCGGCGGTCCTGCATCCTAATGTGCGTTTTTGTCTTGGCACGTGTGTTTTGATTAAGTGTGTGCATGTGAGCATGGCTATGCTATCAAACCCCACGCCTGAACCGCGAGCTGGAGGTGTGTGTGAGGTGTGTATTGGTGCATGCCGCCCCCCTCCCCGCCACCTCCCCCTCCCGCCCCGCTATGTTTGCCTCTCCTGCTCTTGATGCTGCAGTGTCGGTGCTTTACCAGATGAATGCGTCCTGTCACCTCATGTGGCACTCGACGTTGGCCTCCAGGCGGCGAATGGTAATCCAGGTCATGCTTTCGCGCGGCTCGCCGGTGAATGAGGCCTGGTCCTGACGCGCCGAGGCCGCTCTTCTTTCATTTGTCTCGTGTAAAGGTTAGGTCTCATGTGTGGTTATTTTAAACCTGATATGGATGACTTCGCCCAGCAGGCACGGGGGACCGCCGGCCCTCAAAGGTTGGCATCGGCGTTGAGCGAGTGCTGCCGGCACTTTGTTTTCCGCCTGCCGCCGCTGAAAAATTGCCACTGTAACCCAGTGACAGTAGTAAACGCAGAATCATCCGCAGCTTTGGAAAGTCTCGGCCGGAATCGGCACTGGTTCAGCGGTTCAGAAGCAAAGATTGACAGGCTAAAATGCTAATTTTGCTCATCTCCCATATTGTCGCCAAACACAGCGCCAAAGTCTGGATACACAATTCCTTTTAGAAGAAGAAAACAACAGATTCAGATCAATCATGTTTCAACACTGTAATGAAATTAAGTGCTCCCTAGCTAAGAAATGATAACATCGCTAACAAAGAATGAAAGAAAGGCCAATTAGCATCATAAGAGCTTGCTAACTGTTTTGATGAATGTAATTTTAATATGATGATATATATAATGAAATACAACCCACGAAAGTCATTCACTAACCCTCCTGATTGGTAAATTGATTAATTTCAGACCTCTAAAACATACAGTGTTGACGTGTTCTTTTTGCGATGATTTTAAAAAGCCATGTTATCAACAACCGCAGGATCTTCAGTGATTAGCATCAATTAGTGTCTCTCGTAAAACGTACTTTTATTTTTTGCCTTTTTTATAATTCTCGCTATAAAATCCCACATTCTCGTCCCTTTTATAGATTTGCTATACCGCGGTCAGGGGAGTGAAGGTGAACCAACAGTAGACCTCCAGGACCTGTCTCCTCGACTGTACGCATAGAAAAATCCATTCTTTTGCAAAGGAAAGAACATTGCCTGTGTTGCAGTGTGCTGGGCTCAATAAATTATTGGTAGTTGCATGGCAGGGCATGTCACCGCGTGATCCGCGGGAGCTGTTGACACTAGCCAATACTTACTGGGCAATAATGCTGAAGTGGACTGAAGCAGAAAGTGCTCGGCTTGTTCGGGAGGGATGGTGGTTTGTAAACGCTAAAACAATGCAGACCGTTGACTGCCCTTTACATTTACCTACGGACTTAGATACACACAGTTTATATGCAGTGTTATAGTGGCTGATCTGTCTTATTAGATACTTATACCATGTAGTTTTTTCCATGGGTAAAAACATTTGGTGATAATTCAAAGATAAATAGGATAATATAATTATTATTTTCCATCTGAATTGGAATTACAGTGGTTACCTTATTTATATGTGCAATGACACATACTTAGTCACTATAGTGGGTTTGTGTCATCTTTTCAAGGATTAGAAAAGAACAGAGTACTGAAGCGGATAGCACTGTGAATGCCTATACATAGACAAACAGTTTATATACCGTGTTAAATAGAATTTTAGAAAATCATGCAGGTTCTTGCTATGGGTCAAAACATTATTTGGTGATAATTCCCAGATAAATTAGAAAATGTAATTATGATTTTTTGAGGGAGATCTGTTGAGAATCCTGTATTATTGCCATGTGTCAAAACATTATTTTATTAACAGGTGAATTGGAAAATAGGAAGATGTCATCCTTATTTTCTATTCAAATTGGAATTACAGCTGTTCCCCTCTTTGCGTGTGACCCATGCTTTATCACTATGGTGGGTTTGTGTGGTCTTTTCAAAGGTTAATACAGAACAGAGTACTGAAACGGATAGCACTGTGAATTCCCATACATAGACAAACAGTTTTTATACAGTATTATATAGTTTTGAGGGAGTTTTGAAGGAGATCTGTTGAGATTCCTGTCTCATTGGACATTTTTATGATACCATGTATGTTCTTGCCATGGGTAAAAACATTATTTTGTGATAACAGGTGAAATGGAAAATAGGAAAATGTAATTATTATTCCCCTTTCAAACTGGAATTTCCCCTTTTTGTGCGTGACCCATGCTTAGTCACTATGGCGGGTTTGTCAGGTCTTTTTGGCGAATAGAAAAGAACAGAGTACTGAAACTAATAGCACTGTGAATTCCCACACAGGCAAGGATGGCACTGCTATCCAATTAGACCAGATCTGATCTGAGCAGATTTTGTGCACTTAGAATGGCAAACAGCCACATTCAAGCCTTCTTTGTAGGCGATTTCAAATCTGATTCATTTCTGAACTCTGGCCGCTCAGTTTGACCAGTCTGATCAGATTTCATGTGGTTTTTTCATCATTTAGGGGTGCCGGGCTTTGACGTCAGAATGTGCGTCAGTTCAGCACATCACATGAGCATTATATAATTTTACATAGACGTTTAGGTCACTTGTTTTTACTGCGTTGCACTTTTACTGTGGCCTCAATTAAAGATTGAAACTTGAATATTGAGTCGCTCATATATATCATATATATCATACAAATCATATATTTATGTATCCACTCTGTACGTATACACATACATATACTCAATGTGAACATACAAACCTATACTTATATACGTTTACATATGCATACAAACATATATATTTTCCAATATTCACATCCATATTTATATGTTTAGATTGTATAAAGTACATTTTATACTGTCCTATAAGTATAGTATTTTATTCTATTGTAATTTTTGCTGCTCTTACCTTTGTTCTGTCCTCTTTCTGCAGTGACAATGCAGATTTCCCACTTGTGGGACTAATAAAGGGTTATATTATCTTATCTTATATTATCTTGTCTTATCATCCTGGTAGTGACAGTCAGTGAGGAACGATGCATATCTGGATCTAAGCTCATCATTAAGAACAGTTTGCGTCTTCTCGCATGTCCACATTGGCTGCCATAGTAACAGCGCATGCATTAATAAATACTCCAACTAGCGAGAGGTGAAACCAGGTGCATTTACGGGCTGAGATCTTGATGTGTGCCGTACCTCAACTTCTTGAAGGAACAGAGTGATTGTGCTGTGTTTCACTGCACCACATCCAGGGATCTGATTTGAAAGCGTCTACAAATGAGGCCTGAATCCAGTCGGCGAAAGAGGCCAGTCTGTCGAGAACGGTGGAAACTTATTTCATCCCTGGTTGAGTTTTAGTCTTCTAGCATCTCTTAATTGTAAGTCTAGTATGAGGGACGTGTTCTTGTGGACTGCAAAACACAGATGGATAAAAGTGTCTTCTAATTGGGGTGGTGGCCAAGAAGTCATGGGTTCGAATCCTACGTTCAGCAAACCACCACTGGATTCCTGACCAAGACCCTTAATCCCACGTTAGGGAATGGAAGTCGATAAATGCTGTAAATGCAGAAAATGTAAATACAATGTAAAATGTCTCAGAAATCGTGTCTGGACGAGGCCATCGACTCAGGAGGTATCGAAGGCGAGATGTTTGGTTTGATAGGGCTTATCTAGGCCTTCAGTGCTAGGAAGTGTTTTAGGGCTGAACCCTAAACCCTGCAGGGTGGTGGACGCTGAGGAATGGGACCCCCTGATTAAGGCCCTTTTCAGGATGCCTCTGGCGGATCAGTGTCATTGTGTGCTCTAAGCTGGGGGTGAAAATCTAAATCTCTGTGTCTGCGTTTCACACTTCTCCTGGCACCGTGATTGAGTGGACCTCTCTGGCCAATTACACTCTCACAGCTCAATCTCACAGTGGTAAGGGGCTGTTCATAAATTGGCCTCCAGGTATGTTCCTGGCCTTTTTTGTGAGTGTGAGTGTGAATGTGAGTGTGTGTGTGTGTGTGTGAGAGAGAGAGAGAGAGAGAGAGAGAGAAAGGGGAAAAAGACTTTCCAGCTCACATCACTGCTTGACATCCACCCAGAAGAAAAGAAAAATTTAGTCACAAAAGAAATGGCGATGGAAAAGTGTGCATTCTACCTAGTGCATGGCTCAGGAACAGTGTGGTGTCTGTGATTTAATGAGACAGTGTACTTTCTCTCCATCTTTTTCATGTCTTTTTTTTTTTTTTACTCCCTTTCTCCTTCCAAAGTCAATCGGGCTTGTGATCCACAGCTTGGCTGAAGCTCGACGTGCTGCCTGGGTGTAATTATAACCACATGCGTCTTGCTCTGCGCACCCCCACCCCACCCCTTATTTCTTTTCTTCTTTTTATGTACTTCTTTTCTCTTCCACCCCGACCGTGTGGGGTTCGAGCTATTCTGTGGAAGAAAATATCAGTTTTTGGGGTGAAACTGGAGTGGACTGACTTTGTGTTTGTGCTGCACAGAAATCAGAGGGGTGGGCTGTATAGCAAGGTGCATAGAGGGAGAGAGAGAGAGAGAGACAGAGAGAGAGAGAGAGAGGGAGGAAGGAAGACAGACAGAGAGAGAGAGAAAATAAGGGAAAGGTAATAGTAATGGGAGAGAGATAGGAGAGAGAAGAGAGAGAGACAGCAAGAATGAGACAGAGAGACAGCAAGAATGAGACAGAGAGACAGAGAGAGAGAGAGAGAGAGAGAGAGGCAGAGAGAGAGGCAGAGAGAGAAGATGGGGAGAGAGAGAAAATAAGGGAAAGGTAATGAGTAATGAGAAAGAGAGAGAGAGACAGAGAGAAGAGAGAGAGATCAATGCAGTGCTGCCAGAGGAAAGGAAGAGCGAGGGAATAGAAAAGGAAGCTATCTCTCTCTCTCTCTCTCTCTCTCTCCTCTGGCTCTGCTGAAATCAGCCTCTCTATTATTCATTTCCTTTGTTGTGCGACTGCGCTAATGGCATGGAAAGACACTCTGCTCAATAGTATATCTCTTTCCTGCAAGAAGGAGGAAGAAAAGCAGAGCATGTGGGGGTCTTGCTCTCATTTTTGATAGCTTTGATTCTCTTTGCCCAAGTTTACCCCTCCTCTCTCCCTTGTTCCCTCTCTTTCCACCATTCTTCTGGAGGAAGAGCCCTGTAACATTATCCATAAGCACATTCTCAATTTAAACACGGGATTCTTTCCCTTTCTCAAAAATTTCCATTCGTTCCATTCCATTTTCATACTGGATAATTAGTTGCGGTCACATTTTTATTCCTCCCGATTTATTTGTAAAGCGCTGCTTTCATTTCAAGCGTACTGCAGATGTTTCTCCCTCCAGCTGTGGGATAAAAGACGTGAAAGGCTTGAAATCGGTATGTGCCTTTCTAGAAAGGCCCAGTTCCACAAAGACACTATTGGTGGTGATGATTTGCAGTTCAGAAGTCTGGAATCTGGGTTTTCTTGTGGTCATGCTGAACCAATCTGGTTGCAGTAATTAACAGGATGCTAGTCGTTAGTTGGGTCTGGAGTGATGAAAAGAGGTGGAGAGGATTCTATCACTGAAAATGTTAAGAATCAAAATGTAGAAAAATGAACATTCAGAAGTAGATACTTCAGAAGTAGATACTTTGAAAAAATACATAAAAATAGATAATTGCAGTGCATTATACAGTGTATTATCAATACAAATGTTAATAAAGTGTGTTATTAGTGACATTTATTGAGTTCTTGTATAGTACTATTAGCACTGAATCTACAAGGCTAACACACACTGATCAGCCATAACATTAAAACCCCTGTCAAATAGTGTGTAGGTCAGGGATGTCCAACTCGGGTCCTGGAGGGCCGGTGTCTAGGACAGTTTGATGGTTCTCCTACTCAAACACAAACTGGCGCGGTGAACCAGGTGTTTCTGAGCAGGGAAATCACCAGAACATGCTGGACCACGGCCCTCCAAGACCCCTGGTTTGGAACAGTACCTTGCTCAAGGGAACCTCAGTGGTGGAACTAACAGTCCTGGGATTCAAACCCGTGACTTTCTGATCGCAGAGCGAACACCTTAACCACTAGGCCACCAGATCTTCTGTGGGTTCTGCCCAGAAGGACTCTGAGCCCTGGGCACTCATGACCCTGTCACCAGTTCACCAGTTGTCTTTCCTTGGAGCACCTTTGGTAGGTCCTGACCACTGCGTACACATAACACCGCACAAGACCCGCCGACAATGAAGACGTTCTGACTCATCCACCCATGTCAATTTAGCCCTTGTTGAAGTCACACATTGTCCTCTTTCTTGCTTCCAGCACGTCAACTTAAAGGGGACATATTATACAAAACTAACTTTAGTTATAATTGCTCTATGGGCTACAAAACATGTTCATGACGTTCTTTGCACAAAATGACTCTCAGATAAAGAGATATCAGCAGGTTTATTCTCCACAGTTACAGCACGTTTCAGAATTAGCTGTTTGGACGGAGGGCCCCTGGTGATATCATTAGGGGCCAATTTGCATTGAACCACCCCTCATCTGTCGAGACCCCGCCCACTAGTCTGTTGCTTGTCACGCCTTTCAGCAGCCATCTTGGGTCTTTGCAGCTTTATGTATGCTGAATTCAGCCGTGTCTGACCACTGCAGTGGCAAAAGCTCCGCCCAGCTGGCCAATACTAGCTCAAAACACAACAAAACAACCTCTGCTATTGGTTAAGGCAAAGAAATTGGCATGAATAAAATCAAGCACGGCCCAAAATGCGTGTTTTTTTTTCATGGACATATGGTACGGCGTGCTCCGCTGCGCCCCAACACCAGATTAGTTAAAGATCCACCATTTTGTCTGCTAGTTTCACGAACACGGATAAGCTGAGAGCTACGGCTACAGGCAGAGGCAGCTCACTCATGAAGTGTTGTGTTGTTTCTGCAAAGAACAGCACAAATCCCT
>JBBPCY010000013.1:4043849-4059425 GCA_037974405.1 Brachyalestes nurse | reverse complement strand
CTCCTCTCACAGTGAGACCAGTTGGATGGTAAAACACTACTAGAAGTTCCTCAAAGGTCATTATTGCCATTTTGTTTGAGTGAATAAGAGATTTTTTTTTAATTATTCAAGTTCTCAAGTAAACGCTGCATCATTTCTCTTATTGTGATGTTTTGTAATTTCCTTTAAAATTATGGTTAAAGAACAATATTTTTATTCGGAAATGAGGAGAAATATTGTCAGCAGTTCGGAAAAACGAAGGCGGAGCTGTTCAGTTCTAAACCATATAAAAGATAAAACGTGAGAAACTGGACATTTTTGCAGTGGGCTCTTATTTTTTCCACAGCTGTATTTGACTCCTAGAAATACTGTCTTGATGCTCAGCTAGGGATGCTGATGTCTGCACTGTCCATGGATATTTGCTACCACCCTGTACTACCGCCCCCTGATTTAATGAGCTCACCTGTTTAACAAAAGGAACCTAATTAGTCAAATTGGGTGTAGTGTAACATAAATACCTGTGCATGCTGCAGCTATTCCTTCAGGTCAAGTGCCCATGTACTGCTTGATAAGGACTAATGAGGAGGCCCCGGTTTGTAGTTAAAGGGATAAAAGTTGCAGATGAAATCATGGCCCATTCATTATCTCCGAGACGGCGTAGTGTAGGGGCGTTTTAGAAGCCATTAACCAGCCACGGCCAGGACGGGTCAGGGCTGGGTGAATTTCTCCTAGCATCAGTCATAAGCTGAGCCATGGGTGAGTGCGGTTGTGATGTTTCAGCAACTGTAAACTGTGTTTATACTGACTGCTCTACACTTCTAACTGTAGACTTTAATTATGAGGGAAGGTTTGAAACAATAGGTGAACCAGATCACACACGGGCTTCCAGTGAAGGTGTCATTTTTCACAGCACTCAGGTGCACCGAATGTGATTCTCTCACCTGTTTTTTTTTTTTTTCCCACATTCTTTCAGTCACAGTCACAGACCAGGAATTAGAAGAAGATTTAACTGAACTGAGTGGCAATTAGCAATAGGCAGTGCTCATTATCTCTCTCACAGCCCAAAGCAACACCCTGTTCTCATGGTGCCGCCCGCTCTAGGTATCTTTCTTTCTCTTCTGCTTGATGTTCAACAACAAGCTGAGACTCCTCCACCTATTTTTGAAGACAAAATACTGGCATTGAGATTAGAGGTGAAAACTTAAACCCGTCTGGTACTGCTCACAGAAGAAAAAAAAAACAGAATTAGTTAGACAGGCTCCTCTGCATATTGTAGCTTTCTGCAATCGGTACTGAAAAGCAATACAGCTGACCCCTGAAACTTGCAGGGGTTACGTTCCAAGAGCTTGAAAAAATGGTTGCTTTGCTTTGGGTTCTCCTGACAGTACTAAAAAATTTACATTAATATTTGTTACAAAATTAGAAAATTATATATTTCTTAATAATTTAGCATAAAAATGCATGAACAATTATATATTGGCACGAAAAAAAAGCCCAAGAAAAATGCAGAGGATATTCGCGATATTCCCCAAATTTGACGGGTTTTAGCGAACAGTCGTTTGCAGATTTTTTTCTTAGAGCCGAACTAATAGCTGAGGCCGCGAACCTCCCGCGACTTCGCTGGGGAACACTGTATATCATGACAATGATTAACCTACAGCATACCGTTAAGCACTACAGCTTAACAAGTCCTCATATGTGGGCATGCTATTAGGATCACGGCTGCGTGTTCAGAGTGGGATATGAGGTTCTCTGCATGGCAAGCAGGAAGCTTTTATGTCGCATGATTACAGCGTCCTTTTACCCGTTTGCTGCCTCCTAATCTGAGCAAACCAACGGAGAATACATGTCTGTCGTTAGCAGCTGAGCATGCGAGACTGTTATACACCTATTCGGTCTCCTCCCAAGCGCTCTCCTACCAATAAATATGCTGAAACAGATGTCAAACGGGTATCCAGCTGTCCGTGCGCGGAACAGAACAAATGTGTTGTTTTGCTCTGAGAGCTAGGCCGCACTGTATGCCAAAGAAAATTAAAATGCGAGAGGAAAAAAAACAGAGGGGGTTGGGGGGGGTGCATCACGAAGCAGCGTCAGGGCCCTAAGATGGAGGTCTTCCTCCCAGGCCGAGACAGGCTGTTTGCCAGGGGGACGCTCAGGAAGGCTTTGGCAGTCCAACAAAGCGGGGCCTTCAGCTGAGGGGTGGAGGTTTGCAGCACCCAGCATCCCCTTTGGCAGCCGCACACAGGCTGCTGTCGTGAGCTGGAGGGGGGGAGAGGTGAGATGCTGGAAAAGAAGGCCCTCGCTTTTATTTACTCAGGCCGTCCTCGGCCTGGACGTTTCTCGTCAGTGTGAAGGGAGGGGAAAAAACACGAAGCCAGAAAGAGAGAGAGCAGATGAGAGAGAGAGAGAGAGAGAGAGGAAAACAAGCTTCTCTCTTTTCCTCTCAGTTCTCCAGGGGCCATCCTCGCTCTCTTTAGTTAGTGTTCACACACTCGTCTGGGGGTTGGGTTCGCTTGCTGAATGGCAGGATGGCCCAAAGAAGAAAAGTGCAAAGTTAACATGCTTCTCTTTCCTGGACTGCCTTTCAATGTCTATTGTTCAGCAACACCTTCGCAATCATCTAAAGTGAACCTCCAGTAGTTTTGTTGGCCTTTTTCTTCAGGAGACATTGAGACAGGACACTGTGTACTAGTAGAAATGTAGTTATCATAGTGGAGGCAATAGAGAGGTAGATATACAGCTACCTCAAAAACATGAAGTGTCTTGTCTGGTAGAGGATTGGTCAGTTAGCTGCTGTTTTTTCCAGGGGCTCTACTGTACAAAGCTCTGCTAAACTGTATATTACTTAGCCAGCTATGTTTAAAAACAGGAAAATCTGTCAGAATGTGTTCCTTGGGTAAGATTGTGTGAAGCTGGCACGTTGCCCGAGGTGGGAGGTTTCCGGCAAGAGGACGCTGCAAGGGTAGCCCATCAGTGTGCCTCTTTCAGCAGTTTGAGGAACAGGGGGTCGACCTGTGACCTCATCTGTTTCCTGGCGATATGCTACAGTGGGTTAAGTGATCGAAGAGGGCATGTTATCCTGACAGAAGGCAGAGTGCTGCATTTGGGGAAAAAAGAAAGAAAATATTAAAGAGGCTAGAGAAGCCAAGGCAGTCCAAGGATGAAGAGTAGACTACATCCAAAGAGGAGTTTTATGTTTCCCGCGGATGTCTCATAAATCTTGCCTGTTTCCTTTGTTTTCCCTTTTCCCAGTTTTGTCTCCTGTCTTTTTTCCCTTCAGTTGGATTATGCTTTTATTTAAGCATGGAAGGTCATAGTGCTTAGGGTCAGGCTGAAGGAAAAAGTGGATGGACACTTTTAAAACTGTCCGCTGGGTTTGCGTCTTTGAAATAGCAATTAAGGAGGAAAAAACTGTTCAGTGAAAGGTTAATTGTGCACATTAACCATCATGTTTCTTTACAATTTCAAGATTTATGTCATGAGAGGCCATGAGATCTGTCGTGTGACAGATCTTATTGTAGCCTTAAGGCATAACGCTGATATGTCTTATTGTTCGTGGCTGCCTTGGTGAGCCTTACCGATAAATGTGAATATAACTGAACAATATCTCGGAGACCTTTCATTTGCAAGAACAATGAATGCAATTGTTAAAAAGTAAAAGTGTTGTAATTTACCTAATGGCAGGCGTCCATCTAAACAAACCCCCTCCCCGCCACCCCAGCTTGCTGCTGGATGGAAATGTCAGAAATTGCTTTTTCTGTCTCAGTGGGTATTGCCATTAGATGGCCACCTACAAGGTTAATTTCCTGCCCTTTATTATGGAATCTACTTTGTCATTCGAACAGAATATTCACTCTCTCTCTCTCTCTCTCTCTCTCTCTCTCTCTCTCTCTTTCGCTCACTCTCTCTGTCGGTCTCTATCTCCCTTTTTAACTCTGTGCATCCTTTTGCGTGGCTCATATCTATTCACTAGTACAGCTTGCAAATAACAGAGCTATATTTTACTAATACTTCAGCTGTCTATTTGTATCAGTTTGCATCAAAAAGCATTTTCTCTTGCCTTTATGTGCAGATGGTGCTGATCTAGAAGATGACCCATCCTGTTCTTGGCCTGCCTCTTCACCATCTAGTAAAGACCAGACATCTCCAGCCCATGGTGACGACTGCGATTTCGGTGAGGACGAAGGAGGCCCTGGCTTGCCCTACCCATGCCAATTTTGTGACAAATCTTTCAGTCGTCTAAGCTTTCTAAAGCGCCACGAGCAGAGTCATAGCGACAAGCTTCCCTTCAGCTGTACCTTCTGCAGCCGTCTGTTCAAACACAAGCGTAGCCGCGACCGGCACGTCAAGCTCCACACAGGCGACAAGAAGTACCACTGCGGCGAGTGCGACTCTGCTTTTTCACGAAGTGACCACCTCAAGATCCACATGAAGACACACGCTGCAAACAAGCCTCATAAATGCCCGGTGTGCCGCCGAGGGTTCCTGTCCTCCAGTTCCCTCCATGGACACATGCAGGTGCATGAGCGTGGGAAGGACAGTCAAGGCACGGGACTCTCTCGAGCGGAAGAGTGGAAACTGAAGGAAACACGCAAATGCAGCCGCTGTGAAGAGGGGTTTGATGTGCCCGAAGAACTCCAGAAGCACATTGCCGAGTGCCACCCTGAATGCTCACCCCCTGAGGAAGGGAGTCTGGGGCCTGGCCTGCAGTGCATCTACTGCCATGAGCCATTTAGTGATGAGGGTACACTACTTAGCCACATTGACCAGGCACATGGCAGAGATCGCAAGGGCAATACGTGTACTGTGTGCTCTGAGCACTTTGCCACTGTGGAGGAATTGTATACCCATATGGATGTCCACCAACTGCCAGAGTCCAGTAACCACAGCAATAGTCCCTCTCTGTTGACTGTGGGTTATACGTCTGTTTCGAGTACCACACCGGACTCGAACCTTTCTGTTGACAGTTCGACCATGGTGGACCCCGCTCCCACTGTGCCCAAGGCCCGTGGAAGAAGAAAGCGTGCCAGTCAGCACACCACTGACATTTGCGGACGACCTGCCAAACAGCCGAAAGTAGCATACAGCTGCATCTACTGCAACAAACAAGTATTCTCCAGTCTTGCTGTTCTTCAGATTCACTTAAAGACCATGCATGTGGACAAACCAGAGCAGGCTCACACTTGCCAGTTCTGTTTGGAGGTCCTTCCATCTCTGTTCAACTTGAATGAGCATTTGAAACAGGTCCACAATGCTGAAGATCCCTCCGCCTTACTCGCTAGTCTGTCTGATGCCCTGCTGCAGTGCAACTTTTGTCCAGAGATGCTGGGAGACCTCAATGCACTGCAGGAACATATTCGTTGCTCACATGGCTTTCCCAGCCCAGTGGCCAAGGAGAGCAATGCCTTTTTCTGCCCGCAGTGCTTCATGGGATTTCTGACCGAGGCCACACTCGAAGAACATGTCCGACAGACCCACTGTGATTCCGGCAGCTTGCGTTTTGACTCCCCCCTAGCAGTCACTCCCAAAGATCCCATTGTGGAGGTCTACTCCTGTTCGTATTGCACCAACTCTCCCATCTTCAACAGTGTCCTGAAGCTGAACAAACACATCAAGGAAAACCATAAGAACATTCCCCTGGCACTGAATTATATCAACAATGGGAGAAGAACCCACAGAACACTCAGCCCATCGTCTCCTATATCTGTAGAACAACCCACGCTCCTCAAACAGGGCGGCACTTCCTCCCGTTCAGCAAGTGAATTTATCTGTAACCAGTGTGGTGCTAAGTATACTAGTCTAGATCTTTTCCAGACACACCTGAAAACTCACCTTGATGGTGTGCTGCCACAGCTCACCTGTCCCCAGTGCAACAAGGACTTCCCCAGTCAGGAGGCTCTGCTGAAACATGTGACTGTGCACTTCACTATCACTTCCACATACTACATCTGCGAGAGTTGTGACAAGCAGTTCACATCAGTAGATGACCTGCAGAAGCATTTGCTCGACATGCACACCTTTGTGTTTTTTCGCTGCACTCTGTGCCAGGAAGTATTCGACTCAAAAGTTTCAACTCAGCTCCATCTTGCAGTGAAGCACAGCAACGAGAAAAAAGTATACCGCTGTACTTCTTGTAACTGGGATTTCCGACACGAAACTGACCTTCAAGTGCATGTCAAGCACAGTCACTTGGAGAATCAGGGCAGAGTGCATCGCTGTATCTTCTGTGGTGAGTCCTTTGGCACGGAAGTGGAGTTGCAGTGCCACATTACCACGCATAGCAAGAAGTACAACTGCCGCTTCTGCAGCAAGGCTTTCCATGCCATTATCCTACTTGAACGTCACTTGCGTGAGAAGCATTGTGTGTTTGAGGGTAAGGCCCAGAACTGTGGCACCAATGGATCCACAAGCGGTGGTGGTGAGTCAGTTGCCAAAGAAGACACAGAACTGCAGGGTATCCTCACCAACAGCCATGGAGGAGCTGGTACAGGAGAGTCTCACAACAGCCATGATGGCAGTGAAGAGGATGTTGATTCTTCTGAGGTCATGTATAGCTGTGACATCTGCGGGGCCTCCTACACCATGGAGTCCCTCTTGACCAATCACCAGCTCCGTGATCACAACATCCGCCCAGGGGAGAGTGCTATGCACAAGAAGAAAGCAGAAATGATCAAGGGGAGCCACAAATGTAACGTTTGCTCTCGGACTTTCTTCTCCGAGGCTGGGCTCCGGGAGCATATGCAGACCCACCTGGGACCTGTGAAACACTACATGTGTCCCATTTGTGGCGAGCGTTTCCCCTCTCTGCTTACTCTGACTGAGCATAAGGTCACTCATAGTAAGAGCCTGGACACGGGCAGCTGCCGAATCTGCAAGTTGCCACTGCAGAGTGAGGAAGACTTCCTGGAGCACTGTCAGATGCATCCAGATTTGCGTAACTCTCTGACTGGCTTTCGCTGTGTGGTCTGCATGCAGACAGTCACTTCCACCTTAGAGCTCAAGATCCACGGCACCTTCCATATGCAGAAGACTGGAGCTATGTCCACTAATCACCCTAGTGGTCGCTCCGCTGTCACACACCACCAGCACCACCAAAGCCAGAAGCTCTTCAAGTGTGCTTCATGTCTAAAGGAGTTCCGCTCCAAGCAGGACTTGGTGAAGCTTGACATCAATGGACTGCCATATGGTCTGTGTGCCTCGTGTGTTAGTGCTGCTGGTAGCAAGAGCTCCAGCCCAACCATGAATGGAGGAAAGCTGCAGCAGCAAGGGGTTCAACTACATGCCATTTCTGCTGTTGGATGGAGCCAAGGGGAGAGCCTGAGCCCTGGGGGGATAAAGCAGAAGAACACCTCCTATTCCACTTCATCCTCTTCGTCAACATCATCCACTGCTGCCAAGACACGATGCTCCAGCTGCAATGTGAAGTTTGAGTCTGAGGCAGAGCTGCAGACACATCTTTCAACAGTGCACAGGGACCAGACAGGAGAGGGCAGTGGAGGTCAACTGAGGACTCCTCAAGGATCACCCATGCCAAGAGTGAGCCCATCACAAAGCGAAGAGGTAAATCATGAATTTTACCCACACATATCCTGCTATTTGGTTTGGGTATTTGTAGCCACATGCCACAGAAGAACCACATTTGGTTCCCCAAAACCGCATGTTTGTTAAAGATTTGGAAGTGTGACGAACCTTTTAAAACTTGCATAGCATAGAATCTTTGCATAGTATTAACATTTTTCTTTTTAACTGAAACGTTTTTTCAATGGAATCAAAAGTGAAGCTTCTGTTAAGTCACTGAAAAAAATCTTTCTGGCACTTTTATTTTTTTTTATATTTTTATTTTAGTGAAATAGCATCTGTATTTACCCTTTGCTGACTGAACGGAATGCTCTGCTTTTGACACTAATGCACTGACACCGATAAAACCTTGTTCTATGATTGGGATACCTAGCAAATACAACATGTACACATTTTAACAAAAATTCATTCTTTAAAATGATTTTTGAAATGTAGTGTTTTCTTAAAGTACGGTATTAACCAGTCTTAAGAAAACAATAAAAACTCAACTTATTTTAACTTAAAATGTAAAATTTTAGACTAATTAAAATGTTTGTAAAGTAGATAATGTGGAGAAAAAGTAAGTAACAAATGTATCTGTCATTGAAAAGATACAGTACATTTGAGTGTGCTTCTACATTTTACAAAATTCATATAATTCCAATTTTACATTGCTTATCATTAACATCCTAGTTACAGGCACATAAAACCATGCTTAGACAACAAATAAATAAAAATTATATATAAATTTAAATATTATGTCAGTGATTCTGGCCCAACCATCAGCCATCATTCCAAGTTGGAGGGCAACATTCAAAACAAAAAATAAAAAAAGAAGATCTTTAATATACACTCAAGTATTGTTGGCTTGTTTTAAAGAGGGAACATAAGAGATCTGAGAAGTAATTTAATTTATACATACTTGGCTCAGAAGTTGGAACAGGACTGAAAAGATCTAACTGTGTAGTTTTTCTTCTCATTGGACATGATTTAGTTTCAGTATGTATGTGTCTGGACATGGCATGGAGGGTTTATGTTACACTATATCAAATGCATGCGCTGAAAATGTATTGATTATGAGGAATAAATCTCTTAAAATCTTACTACTTTCTCTTTTCATGCTCAGAAGAAAACATACCAGTGCATCAAGTGTCAGATGGTTTTCCACAGTGAGTGGGACATTCAGGTTCACGTGGCCAATCACATGATTGGTAAGTCTCCTTCTTCTTTATCCCTTTTGTTTTAAAGTTCTAGGTTTGCTACACATTTCTACTGTACACATTTTACTACACCAGTAATGGACAAAACATCCCACCGATAATGCGAGAAACACATAATGCGAAGTAATCAGCAACAATACCACTCAGCTAGTTCATTGTATTCAGGGTACTGGAGGCCTAAAACTGCACATCTGCAGTTACCCCCATTATGATCTAAGCTGACTATGTGATTTAACACAAAATTGCCTTAATGCCTTGGATGAAATGTGTTTTATGTATTCAAATTTTATCAGTTGAGGTAAGTTAAGAGTGAACTGCAAGGGTTTTGTTTTGTATTGCTGATTACTTGCAAGAATTGTTTCAATTATAAGAGAAAAAGAATGCGAATTCCATTATCAATTGTCTGTTTTTCTATAAACCAGTTATATCTGAAAGTGATACAAAATAGACATACCATTCTGGAATGAAACTCTTCATTTTTTTAATGGTAAAAAAGAGATCAAGAGGCTTGAAGTATGAAACGGGAACAGTGATGCTTGAAAGTTTGTGACCCGTTTAGAATTTTCTATATATTTATAAATGTTTTTAAATATAAACATGACCTGAAATGCCATCTGAGTCCTATAAGTAGATAAAAAGAACCCAGTTAAACAAATGAGGCAAAAATGTTACACTTCCCCATTTTTATTAAGGAAAATTATACAATTGCTTACTTGCTGGTGGTAAAAGTTTGTGAACCTAACAAGCCCAAACCATGACACTACCACCACCATGTTTCACAGATGGGATGAGATTCTTATGCCGGAATGCAGTGCTTTCCTTTTTCCAAACATAATGGTTTTATTTTAAAGTAAATAAAGTTCTGTTTTGGTTTAATCAATACACAGAATGTTTTTCCAATAATCTCTGCCTTGTTGATGTGATCTTTGGTAGTAGAAAACATGTGGCTTTGTTTTGCAACCTTGCTGTGTACACCATTGTTGTTCAGTGTTTTCCTGATGGTAGACTCAGGAAAATTAACATAAGCCAAAGTGAAAGGAGCCTTTAGTTGCTCAGACGTTACCCTGGGTTTCTTTGAGACATGGGTTTGATTTAATCCTACAGGTTCACACACTTTCGTCACTTACAGATATGTGATCTTTGATGATTTTCCTCAATAAATATTTGACCAAGTATAATATGTTTGTCTCATTTGTTTAAAGTGCACTTTTAGGGCTTTAGGGGTATGAAAATCTAATTATTCAAGTCTTATTTGTTCAGAAATATAGAACATTTGCAAACTTTCAAGCACCACTGTAAATAATGGTAACAGGGAGTAAGACAGAGCGGGAAAACATGTGACAGTAGGCAGTTAATAAGTTACAGAGAGACGCATCCTTATTTTTTCTCCAGATGTTCCGGTGAATGTATTTATTGTGCTGATGTCTCATAAATAAATGGGTGCAGGATCAGATGACAGCATCAGAGACTTTATATGGGGTTGATGTCATAAGGAGAACTGACAATAGTCAGTAGGGTCTGGTCAAAAGGCTCTCTGTCTTTAAGCATTTATAGAAGTGTTCGTAATGGCAAGGATAAACAGCTTTCATAGTTAAATCACTACACAGCATTGGGCATAACAAAGGGAGATTTAATGAGAATAGGTGTACACAAAACCTGCAGCAACAGTTTGGAAGAACATTACCAGCAGGTTTAGGATTTGTGCTGAGGCTTGGCAGTCTAAATAAATAAATAAATAAATGGTCTTTCCTTGATGCTGGGTAAGGATGTTGAAAATGTCTGTGCTACAGATTTGTGAGTCACCAAGCCAGATTTTTTTCAATATTTGCACCATTAGCACTGTCTAATCTGTGTGTGCTGTGCTGTGGGGTGAGATGGTAATTGGGTGGCGAGTGGGCGTTTTGTTGGAGAACAGCACAAATTTTGCTATTGTGGGTTGTTCTCAAGGGCCATGAAGTTATCTGGTTCACAAAAGGGCTTGAGGAAGGTAAGATTGTACTGACAGGTGGTTTGGGTGAAAAACAAGATAGAAGTTCAAGAGGAATTCCAAAAAATTAACAACAGCAAAACCTAATAGAACTTGTTGCCCATTGCCCATATTTCAGAAGGCGCAGTGAAGCGTCATGCCACCCCAGTCCATAATGATGCACTGCAGGAATGGTTCAACTTGCACGGTAAACTGCAGCATACAGAAATGGTAAAACTGGCAGTAAAAGCAGAGTACACACAGTGGGCCTCTATGGTACTAAGCTTTTAAACATTTTTCTTTAGGGAACCTAAATAGTTCTTCTATGGCATCAGTTGAAATAATGTTTTTTCAACTAACAGGATCTGATGTATCTGTGTGAGACGATGTGGGGCAAAACATGGAGCTGCAACACATGTTCACAGATTGTTTTGTTTTTTTTTAACCATTTTTTCTTTAGTAGAATTACAGCCATTGTTTAGGTGGGAAATAATATTTAACATCGCCATCTCTTCGTCATTGAACTTTCACTGGCCTTTAAAACCTATGGCCATCATTTCCTAAAGTGTGACAATTCGATACTTACTATTTAGGTACCAGTCCAATACGGGCCAAAACCATAGGATCGGATATTGGGAAAACCTAAACTGTGAGTAACATGGCCTAAAGAGAAGTACACAAATGAGGACATGAGTAACACAGCTCAACTCCCGACAAGTGCACTATATTGTAGTGCAATAGTACAATTCTAGTAATAGACTGTGCACTATTCGAGTGAAGAGACTGGAACTTTATAATTTACTTAATGCCCTCTAGAGGAAGTAGGGGGCTAAGTCGGCTTCAAAGTGAATCCAGACAAATGTATTAACAGTTTAGTTGTTTAGTTGTTTACAAGAGGGAAGAAGATGGTATCGGTATCAGAAGATTCATCAGGTTCTGGCATCAATATTGGTTTCAGACATGAGAAATGGTATTGTGCCGCCCCTAATTTTGTTCATTTCAGACCTTGTGGTCACATCAAGGCATTCTTTCTGCTCTTATGGACATCTGGACTCGTATATAACTCAAGCAATAAGACGTTCAACAGCACACAACCTTGAGCGTTCTATTGCTTTTGTAAAAAAGTAGCAGCCCTTTGTGTTACAGATAGAGCCATCAAACTGTCACAGTATCAGGTTCAGCTTGGTCTCTTTGGATTTACCTGAATGCGGTTTTGTTCAGCCAGTCTCTAAAGCTTCTCACAGCCCACCTTGTTGGCTGAATTCTGTTCTTTTCATTTTCTTGCAAATTCCAGCTTGTTGAGTTGTTCCTCCATCCTGACTGCCAAATGGAAAGCTCACTTAGGAGCGACGACAGGTTTGGAAATTGATGTAGGCCTGCTGTCACACCTTTCTTCAGAATCTGACAGGTTGCAGCCTGAAAGATCTTATAGAGGTTACCTGATGTGCTCACTTTGTTTTTCTTTGTTCTGAAGTAGAAAATCAGGTAAGTAAATGGTTATCTCCATAACAACAGCAGAATAGGGTATTGTTAACGGTTCTCAGCTGTTCATTTTTTGATGTATCTTTATAGCTACATCACACCTGTATAACCATAGAGCACAAACACTGTTGTGTATAAATTAAATGAAAATGATACGTGTGCCTTGTATTCGAGTTCATATTAATGCTGATGTGCTGATCTATGTCTGAAAAAGTTCATGAGAGTCTCACTGTGTTTCCTGGCTGTAAATATTCAAACGCACCCAACAGCATCTGTTATTGGTATTCAGGTGGAATATTGGAGGGAAAGATTCAAAATTGAAACAGACACGCTTTTCTTTGCCGGCGGTCCGTTGCTCTCTGAATTCTGCACTCGTTCCTTCTTAATTCATTCATTTATTCGGTTTGTTTAGTGGATCTTTCATTACTCTGAATTATCTGGTGCCTTCTTTGGGAGGGGAACGCGTCGGGCTGGAACGGGGTTGACTTTCATTTCATGGTGCTCTCGTGGACGAGCTCTAGAACATTTACGAGTGCGGCTGGTGGGTCCGCGAGGAGCAGACCCTCATCCTGGTGGCGCTCTGGAGCTCCCGCGAGGTCCTACTGGATCTCGCGCTTGGGTCGTTCGGAAATTTGCCAGGCAGGCAAAGCAAGGTGAGTGCTTGTGTGGATATTGGAATCGATTTGGATCAAAATCTTGGCAGTAGGAGCTGCGTATGCACATACAGATTTTGATCTCCTGAACTTTTGCGAAGTGACAGCTGTTAAGGAAATACTTATGGAAGAGCGTTCGCTCTGCAGCCACACCAGGCGAACGTCCCCGTTTCAAAATGGCCAAAAGTCCGCGTCCAACTGGCATGGGCCTAATGCACTCCTGATGCTCCGGCCTCCTCCGCAGTCTCCCTCCTACGGTTTGGGTGGATGGGTAGGTGGGTGTGTGGGTGGGGGGTGGTGGGGGGGCAAATCTGGACCGGACCATAATTACTTCACAGCCAGCATGTGCCAGAAAAGCAAAAGGGGGGGAGGAAGCAAAGGCCTCATTTGGAAAAGGCTCTAAATGCCTTCTCCCTTGAAAAAAGGGGACACTTTCTCCTTTTAATGGCCATCTGCACAGGAGAGGCGAAACGGGAGGCCGGGGGTCATCTCCGCTCAGCTGTCGCCGTTATTAGCGTAGGTAATGGAGCAGGCGCTCCGCTCTTTGGGGTGCTGTTGCCAGCCCGCGTTCCCTGCTTTATGGCTGTTGATTCACCCCGATAACTCTATATATAGACGATGTGACGCCACATAAAGCCAGCACAAAACAGAATTTTAAAAAATAGTATGTCCTCGGAGTGTAATCTGAGGTGTGTTTGGAGAGAGGCTGCAGAAAGGCAGGGAGTGATGGGGTTCCACGGCTGCACTTGTCTTCTCTGTGACCCCACAACAAACCGCCATTACCCTCGCGTGTTTGAGTAAGTGCCAGGGACGCGGGAAAGGGGGGAGGGGTGCCGAGGGTGCCCCCACATTTCAGCACCGTTCAACTGCTGAAAGTAATAAAGAGAAGAATAAAAAAGTTGAACCCAAAAAGCCTTTCCGACTCGGGTCTGCGTGTTTTAGGTTTGTTGAAGTGTATTGGTATTTTATACATGCACTTATTAAAGAAACAATGCATTTTGGTCACAGAGAGCAAAATCCCTTTTCTCACCAACCATTGGCCGCTTTGGGGGCGTCACTAAATCACTAAAGAAGATGTAGGTGTCCCACGTCCCATGATGTCCCACATTTCGAATACATTAGTTGTATTTTTTTTTCTTTATCTCCCTCTCTGAGTGTATCTGAGTGCTGATTCGCAGTGCATGGGTTTGCCATGTCCGTATCAACAGTCTAATTGCGGAGCTCATTTGCATAACGTCTTAATTGTGAAAGAGCAAAGAAATCATATCATTAAAGAAATCAAACTGCGTGTTAGTGTTTTGAGACTTCAGTTAGATGTGAATCGTCCCTCACAGAAGGATATACAGGATGGGTTTAGTGTAAATTACCCAAACAATGTAAATGCTACTTAAAACACCTACAGATACTACTGCTTTTGTAAGTATTGCTTTATTATGTTACTATAGTTTATACACTCTATAAACAGTGTCACTGTGTATCCTGTGAACATTACAGAGTGCTTTATAGCCCTTTTTAAGCAAATTCAGATACATTAAAAGTCCATATCTGTGTTTTTGTTCATAATCAGTGTAAATGCAAGGCTATGGATAAGCCACCGACCAGCGCTTGCATGTAGACGTGCTGGAAGGGGAAACATATAACATCCTAATCAGGTTGGTGGTGAGGAGACTGGTGTATGTGGGTAGGTGTGGGAGGGGGGGGGGGGTTTGTGGCCTTGGCCTCAGCCAGTAGCCCCTGAACACCAGGGGAGTGAAGCCTGTAGCACTCGTGGTCCAGATGGATCCGTCCACATTTGCCGTACAGCTGGTCTGATCAGGGACTCGATGTGATACTCCTGTCGAGCTGTAGAGGAGAAAAAAAAGAGAGAGAGAAAGAAAAAAGAGGGAAAAAAGTCATTGCCACCGACCAAGGAGCAATTTCGAAGCGGGCCAGAAGACAGCTGGCCTCTCTTTAGTTTGGAGTTTGCTGGCATGGCCCACTCACACGACCAAAGGCATCTGATCTGTCACCAGAGAGAAGAGGAGAAGAGGAAGAGAAGGAGGGGAGGAGGACGCAGGATTTGTGGCTCTCTCGGCTGCCGTGTTGCTATCAAAGCTATCGTTGGCTTCCCTGTTTGTTTAAGATGGCTGTTAACGCCTTGTTTGCTCAGTGGGCTTCTCTTCTGTTACCTTCTCCTCCACCACACCACGGCTCGGCTTTCGAGGAAGGCGACTCGTAAACAAGTGAACGGCTGCTTATTTAAATCCTGGTCCTAGGTCCTGATGTTCTGTCCAGTTTCTGGGGAGGGTGGCCGAGTGAACTAGGCGTGAAGAGTGAGGAGGGGTGGGATCTGGTTGGTGGTGGTTCTTAGAATGACTTTGTGATGAAAAATAGTTCAAAAATTACAGAGCCAAACATGTGTCTGAATTTGAGTGACAAAGACACAATCATTTTATGTTGCAGCTTTTATAAATCATATAGATTTTTTTTCTAAGCCCTTGTCATGATTAAAATCAAGGAGGAAATCAGGTAAAAGTAAAGTCTTGACAAAAGTATAGTACCTTTATCGTTAAGCTATAAGTTATAAGACGTTACATTTATTTATTTATTTAGTTAGTAAGTTTAGTTATTCATTCATTTTATTGTGTAGTTTAGATTGTATTGTATTGTTTATATATGAGGTTTGCAAATTGTTTATATATGAGAAATGCAAAAGCAAGTCTGTTTTCCTGCTTATCAG
>JBBPCY010000013.1:4026552-4043749 GCA_037974405.1 Brachyalestes nurse | reverse complement strand
TATAGAGAGAGAGAGAGAGAGAGAGAGAGAGAGAGAGAGAGAGTCAACATATCTACTCTTTTCCAGTATTCTCACTCATAAAACTTAAAATGACATGAGTGACAACCGACTGTTCCCTAAATAAGCATAAAAATAGCTGCATTTATGCTGCATTAACTTTAATGTCAATACTCTTCATGAACACTGATACCAAATAAATGTTAAGAATGTTTATTAAACTATTACCAGAAGAACAAACAAAACAAACCGAAAAGGAAACACCAATTTAAGGAGAACTGACTGGTTTGGGGGTCGTGTGAGTCTAATCAGAGGCCACTGTGCCACAGTGCCACTCTAGAAGATGCTTTTAATGATAAAATATTTCATGACACCATTTTTTAGAATGTGGTTAAAGTAATTAAATTGAGATTCTTGTGTTATTTTTGTTCCCCATTAATTGGAATACCATGCAAATGGTCCAACTCAGTCCAGCCATTTACTAAATTCTTCAATAGGTATGGCCATTCATTTCATTGACCATCTAATTACTCTCCAAGCTCGTTTGTTTCTTTTTATCAAAAGTGCTCCAAAATACACACAGTTTTGCCCTAAATAATGTAAACTGGATGTGCATTTCTGTTCAACTGGAAAGACAAACTGGAGACATCATGAAAGGGTTGGGAAATGAGTCTCTGCACAAATATAATGGAATATCCCCATAAAAGCCCATTTCTCAGAGCACGTTTAGCCGCGAGTCTCACCGAAAAACCACTCAAACCGCTCCTCTCTGGAGTGATGCCCGAGTACACCTCATTAGCATAAATCTTCCCACCCTGCTTCCAGCTGCTTTAATTGGGCTTAATGTCTGGCCATTAGCGGTCCTCAGACAATTTTCCCTCAAACTGCTGCACAGTTTTCAAGCCTGCTTCCCTCACTCTGAGGGACCTGCGGCGCTTTGCCCGGCACTGGCTGCAATTTCCCTTCCGTCATGTGGTAAACGCTATGCCGGCTGCCTGACTCGCCCGGCTCTCCTCTGCTGTTATCCTGAGATGCCGTTTGACTGACTCACATGAGGACATTGATTTCTAAGCGCTGGAGACTCATTCCTGAGCTCCGAGGAGCTTTAAATTCAGTGCTGTTGGCAGCCGGACTTGGTGCTGAGCTGGCTGGGCGCTCTAAGCTCTTTGTGTAGGCCAAACGAGAGAGAGAGAGTGAGAGAGAGAGAGAGTAGTGAAGGATTTCTAACCAAACTTTCACCACTTCCAATCATATACTGCATAACTCATGGGTTTTAATATATTGCATGCAAGTTCTTTGAGCTTCTTCCAAGAAAACTCTATTTAAAGGCAGAATACAGAGAATTATATTCGTTATGCAACTATATCTTACTCTAAAAGGCTCATTGCTGTCAGGGTGTGCAGAGTTACCCGTCACTGGCCTGATGAAGTTTGTTTTTCCATCTGGTAAAGTGGATATGGAGTCAATAGGACAGTAACTATAACTAGATAGACAATGAGAATGAAAGTAAATAGACTGTAACTAAAGTGTGCAAACAGAAAGAATCTGAAGAGTGCATATGCAATCACAGAGTATCTGATATGTGGATGTCTAGAGAGGACTGGACCAGCAGTCAGAATATATCTGAAGAGTGAACAGAGAGTATATGAAGATCGGATATCTAATCACAGAGTATGCAAAGATCAGATAACCAGTAAGAAGTTAAAATGTATGTGGCCAATCAGAGTGAAGAGGATTAGTCATAGTTATTAAAGTGCATAGTAATCAGAGTGAGACTTAAGCATGATAGCCATCAGGGGTCTAACAATGCATTGAAATATCAAAATATCACAATACAAAAATGTGAAAATGTGTATCTTGGTGACGCATTCTATTAATTTTGTTATTTGATGTTACTGCATTTTTTATATGGTCTAGCGAGCGCTGATGAATACCCCATAGTGATCATGATTTTTTTCATTCAAATTTCATTCTAAATATTAAGAGGATATTATATCTTAGACTCCTTATATACAATTACCATTTAACATATAGCCAGTCAGAGTTAAACCTATTGTAAAATTCCAAAATTTCTTGCATTATTAAGTATTTCAGATATAAACATAGATATTCAGAGTGAGTTTGGTGTGAAACACTCCATTCTGGAAAAAACAAAAATCACCAGGAATTGTTTATGATGGTTGTGAATGGAACCAGACGTCTGCCAATAAAAGCTCCTCAAAGAAAGTTGTTCTATGAAATGGTTATGGTTGTGCCGCCTGACCCCTGACATGCTTTTGAGAAGCTTTTGGTCCAAAAACTAAACCCATTCAAGGTGGAGGGATACATGTAGGATGTTGTGAGGCCAAATAGTCCCCAAAGAAAAGTGATACAATATAAACACTGTGGAGCTTCACTGGGGGGAGAGAGACTAAAACGGCTGGATTTGTGTTGGAGACGTCTGGTTCCATTCACTTCTACTTTGAAGAAATCGCTACAATGACCTACACGAAATCCACTCTTTGTTTAGATTTTTTACTTATATTTTCAGTATAAGAAAAACTGATGGAATTCTCCTTTCATGTTATTTACAGCATTTAGCAGAAGCTTTTATCCAAAGCGACTTCCATTCCCTAACTACAGGGGGCAGTCTCCCTGGAGCAACTTGCTTAAGGGTCTCGCTCAGAGGGCTCAACTACCTGAGTGGGACAACCGTGGTGACCAAACAAAGTACTCCAGACCCCCTCAGACAAAAATAGCACTACATACATAATCTACAATGATCAGAAATGAATGACTGTGCTTCTTCGTTCAGTAAAATGTGAGCCGTTCCATCAGGCTTTGGCAGACACACAGTACGTATAGAGTAAAGGCAATATGTTGAGGGGGCTGGAGGAATCAACAGAGCCAAAAAGAGCAAAAGAACAACCTTTCTTCCCGATCCGACAAATAAATGTGAAGGTCTTTCATTGACAGATAAGCCTGTAAGACTCGAACAGCACGGCAGCGCTTCAGAATCCCCCCTTTTTTGACAACAGCGTGAACTCTGACCCCCGAAGCTCCGTAGGAGCCTGTTTTTCCCCCTTCTCCTGCTCCTGCTGGGCCGAAACCTCTCGCTCACTCCTCAGCCACCCTGATGAGAGGGTTGTTGGGCATGAGGAGAAAAAAAAAAAAGGTCTAATCCCCCTCCCACCCCCCCATGGCTCCTCCTATCCTCTGAAAACTCCCTTTTTTTCCTCGGCCGCCCTCGTTTTCCCCTTCAAAAGCGGCTCGTGCCAAGCTGTTGGGCAACACTCTGAAGGACGGTCGCGAACTTTCACAAACAATCTGAAACGACATTCTGGAAAAGCTGATTTGGAGGGTCACCTTTCAGAGCCTTGTCTTGTTTTTTTTTTTTGTTTTTTGTTGGGTTTTTTTTTTTGGGGGTGGGGGTGAAAGTGGCCAGGACCCAAACTGAGCACATGCCCAGGCTTCCGTCCATCCGTGGCTCTCGGGGAGAGAGAGAGAGGGACAGGGAGAGACAGACAGAGAGAGACAGACAGAGGGGGGGGCAGAGAGAGACCGATAGAAAGACACAGAGAGAGAGAGGGGGGACAGAGTGAAAGAGAAAGGGGGACAGACAGAGATAGAGAGAGAGAGATGGAGCTGGACAGAGAGAGTGTGGCCTGGACGGATGGGCGGGAGGTGGGAGGGTGACGGGGGTTTTGGGGGCAGAGTGGGGGGCACATTTGCTGTACAGCTGGCCTCTCTGTGTGAGGCGGAACACGGGCCGTTACCAAGCGGGCGGCGAGAGGAGAAGAGGAGAAACGGGACGAGATGAGAAGGAACGAGATTCCACCCCTCTTTCCCCCTTCTCCCTCATTCCCAGCCTTCTGCTTTTAATCAAATTTGCTCCTTTTTTCCAGCCTGCCACACACCGCCTCCCCTCCTCTGCTGTGCGGGACGGTGTGATGAGCCTCTACATCACACTCGCGTGGCCCAGCTTCATCTCCAACCAAAGAGAAAAAAAAAAACACAACAAAAAAAAAAAACAGGAAGAAAGAAGACGTGATTTGTTGCCTGTAATAGAGACCGCAAATTATCCATGACACTGTGTTGTCTGAGGGTCCCGCGGGATTTGTTTTGAGCGATGACGTGTTGACTGTACGTCGCAGTGGAGGGGCATTAAGGGAAAAAATGCGCCCCATCACGACAGCGCCGCGAGGTTTGGGTGGTCTGCTCCATACGAGGCTAAAAAGATGAATAGGATGCGACATATTATCCAGAAAAAACAGCTAAAATGGCTTTTTGGGTCTCTTTTTAGAACGTGGTCTGAAATCTCAGTTTGGAGACTGGAGTTCAGTGCAGTTTAGTGTGGGGATGAGAATGGAAACAATAAATAAATGAAGTTTTGATCATTTTGATAAATCTTTGAACATAAAATACATCACTCATTGGAAACCCTCCTCATGCCCCTAGTATAGTCTGGAAACATCTTCATGCTCACATTGAGTTTTGAGGGGGATTTTCAGCCACGCTAATGTAACAGACTTTTATGTATCGTGTTACATCTGTTGATTAACAGCGGGCTTATTATCAGTGTTGGCGAGCGCGTCATCACCATCGCCATCATGCCTACTTTGATTGTGCCTACTTTGGATTGGTTAAGAATTTTCAGAAGTGTCATTTAGAGAGATGTTACCCAGAATACTCCTATAATACTCCTGTGTGTGTACATGTATAATACTCCTGTGTGTGTACATGTATAATACTCCTGTGTGTGTACATGTATAGATGGTGGATGGATGGATGGATGGATAGACATAATGCATTAAACATTGCATGCTTGACTGACATATAGTCATGATTTAGTGACTGTATTTGGTCCTTTAGCATAAACATGTTTAAAACGTTGAGCATGAATGGTTTTTATGTACTGTGCTTGACAGCAACTGTGCTTGAGCTCTCCACCATCACACAAAGCCACATCCCCATCCCCTCTAGTAATATAGCCAGTGATATGAGTGGTGATGAATGTAGGAAATCAACACCCAGAAAATGAGCTGTTCTTCACAAAGAACTAAGCGACAGGGTATCACACAAAGGTGCCTCAGGGAATTGTTTTAAATTGAGAAAAAAGAGTAAAACATGTTTTAATTGGTAATAAAGTAATTTGTAGACAAAAACTTAAACCAATAAAAAAAATCACTGTAGCATAATGTATTGTAGTCTTATAATAATATCATTGATATTTCAAATACCATTTTGGTCTATGATGTTTTTATTAGTAACAGTGGTTTACCAAAATTAGTGCCAACACTAGAGAATGGATAGACTTTGTCACTCATCAGTGATGTCCCAGTTCATTTTTTTTGTTCCTATATATCTCCAACACCCACAAATAGAAGGTGCCTTGATACTCTCAGGTAAGTGGGGAAGGAGAAAGAACATGGAGAATGAAGAGCATTAAGTGTAGTCGTGTGGGCACCAGCACTCGTCTTTCCCTCGGTGCACACCACATGAATGAGAGGAAGTGAGAGAGAGAGAGAGAGAGAAAGTGGTATAAGCCACCGAGCAGGAAGGTGTGTGTAATTGCTTATTAACAGAGCCACACTCCACTGCACAGAGGTGATTGCACTAACGAATGGAGAGGTGTTATTAATCACCAATTAATAAACGCAGGCAGGAGGGGGGTGGCCACTCGCCTTACACTATGCATGACCTGCGCCGCATGCTCGGAGCCACTCGGCTGAAGGCTTTACTTTATTTCCTACAGAATCAACCCAGTACACATCCTCTCTCATTTACTTCTCTGTCTGTCTTTCTGTCTATCCATCTGTCAATCTAGACCGTATGTAATAGTATATAAACTGACTTTTTGGCTTATTTGAATGGCTTATAGCTCATAACATCAGGATTACCACTGAAAATTAGCCAGCTGGCTAATGCTAGCACAAATGCACCATATGTCCATCAGTATCCAGATTGTTTCCTATACACAACTTGGATAATCTCCATAATAGTGCACTGGGTGAGGTGGATATGGAGTGGTGATCTGCTTAGGATAAGGAGTAGCAACCTACATTCTCTGGAGCGATGGATCTCCCTTTTGGGATGAGTTGAAGAGGTATTTGCAATCCAGAACTTACAACGACCTCACTGATGTTCTTGTGGCTGAAATCAAATCCTCACAGCAATGTTCCCTCATCTACATCCCTCTGGTCGAGTGTAGGCCCATATCAGTATCCTCAATTTCAGAAGAAACACTCTGGATTGGCCATATGGTTTACTTTACCATATGTCTGTTGTTCGTGATATGAAAATAAATACATACACCTGGATCTATCTATATGTCTTTTTCTCTCTCTTCTCTGTCTTATTTTTGGATATTTGGTGTTTCAGGAAGGCATGCAGTCATGTCTTCGGAACCACTTCAATTTGGTAGAGACACAGGAGGCCATCAAAAATTAATTGACCTACATGAAGTACCTTTATACACATCCCAGTCATGACTAGTTACATGACAGGCTTTATTTGCCCACAGCCCTCTTTCCTGTCTGGAGACGGTTATATAGTTGAAGTCTTGCAGAAGAAGAAGAAACTGTCTGGCACACAGGCTGAACTTTTGACCAGGCCAAACCTCCAGTCTTCAAACTTATAGACATGCTTAACGTTCATATTACCAAGGAAGTCCACAGGACAGGACAGTTGAATTCTTTCCTATAAGACAATAAGTGGACGGGATACTGAATAAAAGAACAAAGAATGTCTTCCAGTGTAAGTATGTAATACAGAGCTCATGTTAAATGATGGATGGGTCTTGCTGAAGTCCCCTTTCAACAGCCCTTTTCAAATGCTTGCAGCCTTGCAACCACCCAGAGTTAGCGTGATGCCGTTGAGCCCTTCAGTGAACGTCCAAGAATGAATTGAGGTCCACAGTCTGTGAGACCAGAATCCAATGGTTCTTTTAGATTAAGAATGGATATTTGGTTGATGATGGTGGCAAAGGAAGAGGAGCTGAAGAAAACAAGACTATACTCAAAGTGTGAGAAAGTACAATATTGTTATATACAGCATAAGCAAAAAAGGCGATAATACTGAATGGATACTTGAAGCTTACTTTTGAACACTGGGGTTCTTGTAGGAACTTAAGTTAGCTAAAGCACAATGTTTGATGAAACCCACTGAAGCTATTACAGATTGCTGCAAGAGCTTTTAGATGTCTAAGGATTCCTGCAGTAACCATTTTATCTTTATTTTATTTATTTCATCTTTATTTGATCTTGAGTCAGATTTCAGGCTGAAGTGACTTGTTTGGGGTACAAACAAGCTTAGCTTAATTTGGACTTAGCATCCATGTCGGTTTTGGAGGGACCAGTCATCAAAAATGAGACAAAATGTTGACTTAACATCCAAGTTGACTGAATTGACTTAAGATCCATGTTGGTTTTGGGGGGACCAGTCATCTTAAATGAGACAAAATGTTGACATCATGCGCGGTCAAGCTTAATTGTTTTAATTTAATGTTTAAATTCTTAGCAGTTCTAGGTTCTGAGAGGTGAAACGGTTGGTTCAGATACTCCTGTATGTGTTCAGAACTCCATCACACCTCTTCCCGGTGTTTGTGTTTCTTTGTCTTTGATGGGGACTCTTCCTCACCTCCATGACTTTATTCCGCTGTCTCGTGCCACCAGAGGCTCGAGACTCTCCACTCTTCGTGCGGTCGCCGCAAGTTCGTGTCATGTTTTATTGATAGTGGGTGGCGAGGGGGTGCATTACATTAGCAGTGTTAATGCCAGCCCTTGTTCTAAAGTGCCATATAAATACTGAATGTTCAGGATTAACCTCCAAGCTACCGGCACCCCTCCAGGGAAGACTGGCATGTCACGGATGCTGGGGAGTGGTGGAGGCAGCTGAAAAGGCTTGGCTCGTAGTTCTAGGCCTACCCAGAGGCCACACATGAGGGAAAGTAGTGAAGGGTCATGCAGACACGTCTGAAACCTGCCTGAGACCAAGGTTAGAGAGGAAGCTGGAGTTACAGAACTGGCCTAGTCCCAAAAATCTTAACCCTGTATGAACTCTCACTCTTCATGTAGTACCTTTGTTGGTTTTGGCAGTTATCAGTTAGATTTTTCCCTCTCCCCTGTTCCCTTATGCACAGAGAGAAAGAGAGAGAAGTCGAGGCGTTCACAGCTAGATCACTTGGCTTCAGTCAGCTAGCTTTGAGAGGGCAGGTGTTTGAGAAACATCAGATACTGTAACAAAGCACAAACTGGCTGCGAGTGCAAGGTTATTTTACTAGCAGTGGTTCAGGCCAACCAGGTTAAATCCATAATGCACAAGCAGTAAACTCTGAATATCAAAATGTAGTCTGCATAACAGGCAGCCGGATCTCAAAAGGGCGAAATGGGGAGTTGGGCGATGAAGGAGGAGACACCGAAAGAAACTAATCCAGTGAAAACAAGGAGCTAAAAACTGCATGCATGGAAAGCTTTGGCAAGACTGTTCAACACAGGCAATGGCATAAGAGTGTAGAGTGTTAGGGGTGGTAGGAGCCTAGTGGGTTTGAATCCTACCTTCAGCACACCACCACTGGGTTCCTGAGCAAGACCCTTAAGTTGCTCCAGGGAGACTGTGAAAGTTGCTTTAAAGCTAAATGCCATAAAAGTAGACTAACCAGTAAAACAAGAGTAAGCGATGATGAAGTGAGTTTAGTATAATGATGATAAAATTGTGTCCTGCATTTACTGCATAAATATTCCCTTGTAAATAAGAGTGATTATTTTGGTGCAAACTTTTATTGTAGGCTGTGTTTGATTGCAAAGGCACTGAGTTTTTTAATAGGACCCAGCTCAATTTTCCAATCAGAGCTCCATTTTCATGGTTGCAGGCCAAAGAAATTACATAGAAGCTGAAGGACTATAGCTGATAGGCTGGGAACAACAACGAGCACTGTAGTGGAACACAGCGACTATTTGGAGCCTTTTTTTGGTTTCTCTGGGTGTATCAGCCTCTGTTATGCCTGGTCTGCTGCAGTGCTTTAAAGAAAAAATAAACAATTACTCGTTTCTACCACTCAAGGAATCAATTTCCTTTCTCTTTTGTTCATCAGGACTGGTGTGGAGGTTCTCCTGCCTCAAACTCTGTGTGTTTTGTGATTGAATTACAGGGTGATGTGAAATAACACTTGCCAAACACCTGTTTGTGTAAAACAGGGTAATTTTCTACACTTTTTTTTTTTACTGTATTCTTGGGTGTGTTTGTGTATGGTGTATTAGTGTGAGGCACTGCCCTCCCCAGCGTTTTGTGCTTTAATAATAAGGTGAGCTGAGTGGCCGGTGCGGCTCGGCGCCAGGCACATGGCCGGCCGTGGCAAGGTCAACAGCGCAGGAGAGGGGCAGTTACTGCACCCTTCACTCCTGCAGCTGAGAGAGGAGAGGGCCAGCCATCTGTCCACTCCTGCCTGCCATACCCGCAGAGCACACACACACACAAACACACACACACTCTCAAATGACACGTACATACTAAGGCCCGACCAGTATGGAAGCCAATACCACTTTTAAGAGCCCAAAAATTCTAATAATTGAAGATATTGGACATTATCATTTTACATGGTCAAAAATTAAACAAAGTAGATGAACAGGGATTTGCTAATTGAGATGACGTTTAAATGTCAAATCAGTTCTCTGCAGTTTAAACCCCTAAATAAACAGTGGAAAAGGCAGCCACTCAGAAATATCCTTATGTCCTAACTTTAAAATGGCAACAAGTATGTCACCCATATGAACAAGTAAATGATCTCTAAACATAATGCCACCTGTAGCAGCAATGGCTGCAAACAAATGCTTCCTATAACTGGAGATCAGTTTTCTACGTCGCTTTGGGGGAAATTTGGCCCACTCTTCTTAGAACTGTTTTAATTCAGCCACTCTGGAGGACTTTCATAAACTGTCTATTTAAGGTTCTGGACAGGCCTAGGCTGCTCCAAAGCGTTGATTTTGATTGTTGTGTTGTATAGCTAAAGTTTCACATCACAGACTGATGGCCAGGTATTGCCTTTAAGGACTTCTTGGTAGAGAATAGAATTCATGGTTTCGTCAATTATGGCGAGTTGCCCAGGCTCTGAGGTGGCGAAGCATCCCCACAGGATCACACTAGCACCACCATGTTTGACGCTTGGCATGATGTATTCAATGTGAAATGTTGAGTTAGCTTTACGCCAAATTTAAGGGGACCCCAGATGAGTTGGCGCTGCGCTCTTGGAGGAATTTTGGTAGGTCGGCCCCTACTGGGAAGATTCACCACTGTGCTTATCCATATGGATATAACGACTCTCCCTGTGGTCCGTTGGAGTCCCAGAACCTCAGAAATGGCTCGATAACCCTCTAGACTGATGTATTTCAGTGACTTCTGGAATTTCCTTTGATTGCAGCACAGTGTGCTGTTTGTGGAGACCTTCTAGCCCACTCCACATGTTTGGTTTGAGATTCTAATAAGATTCTATGTAAGTAGTAGGGCTGGCAGTAATAAAGCCAGGGTGTGTTGTGATCTGCTTATTTACAGACATTCAGTCAGCAGTTTGTCTCCATAACCACTCTAAAGGTTCTTTTGGGCTTTAATTGTCCAGTATAGGATTTGTGATGTAGTAAATTGTTATACAGGTTATTTCCATGGTGGATTTAGGAGTCCGGGTTTGTAACAGCATGTGCAAGCATCTAAAAACCGAGCTCCAGAAACACACAAGCTCTGACAGGAGAGTGAATGAATTCTGGAAAATGTGTTCCTGTATACACACACACATACATTCAAGCACTGAGTTTTCATCTTTATAGTTGTCACTTCCTCACATCAACAGTGAGACGTTTTTTAAGTTTCAGCTGTGCCTCCACCCGACAGGCTTCTCTTATTTTTCACCTTGCCCAGGCCCCCTGGGGTCAGCCGGTGAACGGGCTGCTGATTAGCGAGGCTCTCTCTCTGCGAAGACCTTTACGATGCCCTCTGGCCGCAGCGATGGAACCCTGTGGAATGTTCCAAAGCTCTCTAATAGGTTTCAGGTGCTTCGGGCCAACGGCCAGCCGCCAAGTCTCTCACAGCCCCCAGCCAGCGCGCCACTATTTATACCCCCTCCTGAACTAACGGGGGCTCAACCCGGCGCCCATAACACGGAGAGTTTGTGGTCATTCAGTTGGTTTAAACCGAGGCAGCATGCAAACAAAGTCGAGTTGAGGCTCAACGTAATTGTGAGCAAAGGAAAGGAAATGACTGACTTTCCATTACTAACAGTTTGCAGCATCTGGCCGGTTGCTCTAAACCTTCTCTGCTGCTGAGGCAGAGGCTGCGTAAGTGGAATGAATAATGTTCTGACCATCAAGACGGTATGCAGCCTTTAGCTTGCAGATTGGCCCTCGCTATAAATTATTAATGCCGACTTCTTAAAATTCCTGTTCATTCTGACCTAAAGTGTTGACCGAAATTCAACTTTCATGTGTGGTAACTTTCTAAGACCACCAGTAACTTCACTCTTTCTACTGGTGGATATTAATATTCATTTGAGTACAAATAAACTATTTACCTGCATGTTATGTATCTCCAGAGCTGTAATGTTCAGTGATTTGCTCCGGTCTATAATGTTTAGCCTTAGAGCTAGGCTTGATAATACAGGATAATGGTCGATACCAGCCCAAGAGTGAGAGTAAATGGTATTTTTTTTTTTACTATCTACCATTTTTACACCTATGTACTAAGAGTCTAGGTGTGCTGGTACCACTGTATCATCATTACCCCTCCACTTTATAAAACAGTAAGCATCCAACTGCTGTAAAGAGCTGTATTCTCCTAAATCTATATTTGAGTGTATTGTGATCCTTTTAATAGAGTTCAATAGAGCTTAAGAGAGTTCAGTAGACTAGAGTTGGTAGAATAGAAGATACATTTGAATAAAATAGAATACAGATGGAAGAATATGACAGAATGCAATGGACTTGCATAAGATCAAGTACAATAGAATAGAATAAGAAGAATAAAATAAAGTTTCATAAACTAGGGCAACATTTAATCAAAAGGAACTGAGTAGACTAGAGCAGCTCAGGTAGAGTTTAATGTAAGTTAATAGAGTGGAATGGAATAGAATAGAATGTAGAGGAGAAGAATACAAAAATTGAGTCGGCTAGATCAGAGGAGGTTGTAATGGAATAGAGTGTAGTTGCATGCACTACATTATACAGAACAGAGTAGAGAGTAGCATAGAATCAAGTACAATATAATAAAAAAAAACAGAACAGGAGAATAAAGTAGAATAAAGTAGAATTGACAAGGATATTGGAATAAAAGAATGGAATAGAGTAACTTGGAAAAGAAAAGAACTGAGTAGAATAGAACAGAGTGGAATATCACAGTCTAGATTCGAATGAATTCAAATAGTATTGAATTTCATAGAGTAAAGTAGAATAAATAGAATGCAGGTCTTGGTTGTAAACACTATTGTTTAACGTTCCTCCTGCCGCAGACACACACCTGCATCTTGGCGCAGGGCTCTGGGCAGCAGGGGAATAAATGCTGTTAGTAGGTGGAACGTTTTCCAGAAGCGTCAACTAGATTATCAGAGATTAGTGTTGGATGTGGACTGTAAGGAAGAGGAGAGGTTTGCATCATGTTATTAATTCTGCTGCAGGGAGATGAGGAAGATTTGTCCTTATGTGTGTGTGGTTGCATCATTCACAGGCGCCACGGGTTAGAGGGGAAATCTCACTGTCGCTGTCGGATTTGCACCGTGTCAGCACGCGCTCCTATCAATATTTGTATTTTAGATTCGCTTTAATGTGGAAATGATAACCGCGCTGGAGGAGCGGCGCTTATTGTAGGTGTTATATCACTTCACAGCTGCTCGAATGGCTCTCAGACTGGAAGAAGCTCTCAGGATCCGCCGCATCTGATCTGCATTCAGAGCTCCGGCAGAAGTAGATTAGATTTTGCATTACAGTCCCTGTATTAGAAATCTCTATTACTGGAGCAAAGGGAGACAAACCACACACTCTAAATAAAACACTCACATTCTGCACACACAGTGCGCCGCAAAAACTATTCAACCCTGCTGAAACGCCTCCGGATCTTCTAGATTACAGATGAAGGTGGGCCTTGAGTACTTTCAGGGCTTGCATACTGCAATTATCCTGTTTTAGAATCTAGATTTACATAGAAATATACAAATAAATCAAGGGTTTTCTTAATCATGTTCACGAGGTTGATCTTTACTGCACTGATAATCCAAAAGGTTACTATATAAAGACTCTAACCAATCACAGAATGCTTGTGAGCATCCTGACCAATCACATTTACAGAGCAGTGTTTCTGTGGGTGTTCTGTGGGTATTCATGTCCTCCAAAATGAAAGCAATGTCTTTTGCGAAATTGTCATGTTTTAATAATATGATAATCACCTCACATTATTGGTAGATCGTTGCATTAAAGGGAAATTCCTCTATTGTTTGTTTTTGTTTGTGTTCTCTCCATAATGAAGATGGTTCATTTGTAAACACGGCCATTCAGGTCATTTTGGTGGTTCAATCTAGAGCAGTGGTTCCCAAACTGCGGGGCGCAGAGGTATTGCAGAGAGGCGCACGAATGGGATAACCTGTGTAGTTTGAATTGGAGGGAGGCTCATTAATGTTCTTATCTAGAAAAGGGGGGCCCTGCAGAGAAAGTTTGGGAACCACTGATCTAGAGAAACGTACCGAGTCAGAACTGCTCACAGTGGTGGTGAATGGAACCAGATGTCTAAAGCCTCTAAGAGCTACAGCACAGAAAGCTGTTATGTAAAATGGTTATGAATGCACTCCCTGATTCCTCAGATATTGTTCAATGATAGTTTCGAGGTGAGGTTTTGACATAAACATGCTTTGGAAAAATACATTCACAGTGACAAGATATATGCAAGCAAAATATTCCCTCTGTAAGGCTATTTTTTAGATTTAACACTATTTTACCATCATCAACATTACATATAAACTCTCAAAAGACACATGGAGGTTCCCTGGTGGGTTTGGATAGTAAATAAAGTGGCTAGATTTGTTTTGTAGACATTGTGACTCCTGGTTCTATTGACCACCACTATAATTAATGTTTCCACATCAAACTCAAAATGACAAATGATGCATAAATGTTTAAAAAATGGTGGAATTCCCCTTTAAAGTATTGCAAGGACTGTTGAAGTTGCAATACGATGCAATATTATAAATGCAATTATGACTAAAAGAAATGGTATCGCTTGAAAATATGTGCAAGCCTAATTTTTTATCCATAAATTCTGTCCACAAGCACGTTCCTTTCCCCTCCTTCATATCCTTTCATGGAAGCAAAGTTCACAAGAAACTTAAAAGCTGCATGGCCTCCATTGTCTTCCCATTTGTCAGACACTCACCCCTCCCCCACCCTCGCCCAGAGACTCAAACCTTAAGCCACTCTCTGTCTCTCTCTCTCTGATTAATCTTTAAGGTTTATAATTACTAATTAACTTACTGAGAGACTTCTAATGTAGTCCTCCTTCAATGAGGTGCATGGAGGACAACAGATCATTAGCTTCAATAATGAACGTGGACAGGACAGATAATGGCCTGTGATATGCCAGCGCTGACAGTCGTATTAAATGAGGCGAAGGTTTGTCGCAAATACTGTGGGTGGAGGATGAACGGGAGCGGATCGGGAGGCTCCCACAGACCTCTGTTGGGATGGCTGGCCATGTGCCTAATAAAATACAAAGCAAGAATAAAACAGTGCTTTTAATCTGGATTTGCGCTGACAATTTGATGGATAGGATTAGGTTGGTGTTTTGAATGTAAAATTAATGGGTTTCACATTTTTCAAAAAGTCTGAAAGAAATATAATAAGAACTGAAAATGTGGATGTGTTTGTTAGTGGTTGCATCCACTAGGGGACAATATGGGCAACGGTGCCTGAAATACAGCAGCAGTAAAAACTGCAGTGAACACTTAGGAGGAAATGACAGAAATCAGTTTTTTTGTCTGAACGTAGAGTCTTGTGTACTTTATTTTGATGAAAACAAAACACTAGAGTAAGCCATTTTCACTATGAGATGTGATCATGCTGAAAAACAGCCTCACAGACCAGATTTTAATAGATCATGGCTGCTTGGCTGACATGCGAAACAAAGCACAGAATATCTAGCACAATGTGTGAGCAACAAAAACTCACATTATAGTGGAGTAGTGGTCATCAAACATATAAAGATGCTTCATTTACTGGCCATCCACATCTTCAGGCAAAATTAAGGGAGAACGTCTTAAAAGAGGGTAGCGTGAAGTTTTTGTGGTTCAGAGACTAGGCCTTTATCTCACGCTGAAAGATTCACTTGTGTTCAGAGAGGACATCTGCTTGCTACAAGCATTTAGGTTAATAAACAGTCTGTTGTTTCCTACTGAAATTATAAATCCAGTACTCAGGAGCATGGATAGCAAGAGTCAGTTCTCTGTAAGCGGTGAGATTCTGAGAGCTGTGGTGATTCTGGCAAGAAGTTTAAATCAGACCAAACTACTGAAACCTATACAGATACAATAAAACTCTTCTGCATACCCAGACCCTGTTATCAAGATAGTAACAAAACTTTTCACAGACCTCTGGAATTTGATTAGTCAACTACTTTTTTGATTGACTAACCCACTAGTACAAAAACTTTGGGGAGCAGTGTTAAGGTTAAGGTTAGCCAGACTTGGGTAGTAATGGAAAATATTTAGCAACAAAATGTTACAAAAGATCATTGTATTCTGTTGTGGCTGGAGAAAAAGACATTAATCAGGTTACAGATACATCATAAAAATTGGATGGTTATTAGATGGATTACACTCACATCTCATAAGGCTTGTACACAGAGTGTGGTTTATTCAGGCCTCGATAAAATCATTTGAATGCATTTATAACAGAACGTGAAGGGTTTTTTTAGTAGATGCTACTTCTCCAAAAGCAACTCTGAATAAGCCCTGTGGCAAAATGTCTGCTTCTTTTGCTTTTCAGAAGTGAAAGCAGCCCACACTTTCTCTCTGTTTAATCTTACTGTGAGGACCATTTTGTTTCTTGGAGACGTTCTGTCCTTTTTCATGGTGTGAATCTAGTGAAACTATAAAAAAGATGACACATTCAAAGCATGCACATCTATAATAAACCACAGTCAATGTGGCCTGTCCAGCTAAGAGAGTATGCTGATATACTTGGTCACACAGGACTGGCTTTAAATTTCTGATTGTTTTTAATTCCCTTGCAAACAAATAGCTTCTTCGCTGGGCAATTCATCTGTGTGTTGGAACTACATTTGGGGCGAAAGGCCGTGGTGTGCTCAGCATTTTTACCGTTTAACAAGCAAGAGGTGTTAATTGCTGTTTGATCCCATTAATGATGATCGCTATTGTCCATCTCTCGTTCTCTCTGTTGTTTTCTTCCTTGCTTTTGTCTTAATGACATGTCCTTCCTGGCAGTTTTTGCCAGCCCCCCAGCCCCCACACCCATCCACCCAACCCCCACGTCGGGGAAGGCTGCTTCTAGCGTAATGATTATTATCATTAAGAAATATTAATGTGCGAAGCTACGATGACCCACAGACTCATTACTGAGAGAGTGCTGGGGTCCGGTGGGTTTGGGGCCGGAGCCAGAATGGCTGTGTGTGAGCGGCCCTCCACCTGCGCGAGGGCCGTGCAACCCCAACCGAGATCAGGTCTTCTCCCTGACCTCCCGATGGCTAGCTGTGTCTGTCCAATCTGTCTGTGGGAGAGAGAGCTGTGGGTGAAATGGCTTTGCGACTTTCTTCACCACACTTTCATAAATTTACAACAGTTTTGTAATTATATTCACCACAAACATGAATTGCAGAATGTGAACGTGTATCTAGGACGAAGTACTAGACCTGCATTCTTTTGATGAAAGTAATTCTGGACTGCATTAAAACATTGATGCACTAAATCTCAAACGGAAACACTCATCTGGACCTGTGATTGGTCAAAGTGCAGTAAAAACTATGATTGATTAGAAGACTCATTTGCATATTGTAGTCTACTTTACATTATAGTAAAAGCTACCAGTCAATACACTACAAGTCAAAGGGTTTGGCGCAGATTTTCTGCATTTATATGTTACTCGCTAAATATTTACTACAAATGAAGTGCTCTTTTCCAAAATGGCATAAATCCATTTTGATAGTTTTCAGGAAAATGACATTTTTACCTAGACCCACACATGCG
>JBBPCY010000013.1:4010750-4026452 GCA_037974405.1 Brachyalestes nurse | reverse complement strand
CTGTTCCCTCTCAGATGGACACTTAAATTTACCAGAAAATTCAAGGTATCAGCCTTTGTTTTGTTTTGTTTATTTGTGGTGACTGTTAATGTTACAGAGAACTTTTAATAAAAGTTGCTCAGTGTTGCACACCCATGTTTCTCCGCTGCGTGTGTGATGACATCATCAATCAACTAGTCGACTTGAAAAAATCTGGAGTCGTTAATGCCCTAATATACATATATATATAATGTATACCTTATATGATATAATAGAATTATACTACTTGCACAATAACTGCACAATCTAATCCAATCCACATGCAATAATTGTACATTGCATTTTTTATGATTTGATAAATGGCATACACAGTTATACTGTGTACAATTATACTAAAAGTATTTAATTTAATTAAATTAAAGTCAACTAGAGTCGGGTCAAGACGCTACCATGCAGTGAAAAGGCGACTGATGGACCGAAACCACCCTTTTCTCCACTTTGATGGGATCTGGGATCAAAATAGTTTATGACACGCTTGTGTGTTTTGAATGGACGTCCATGTGCAGCCTTTAATTCTGGAATTTGTTTTAGAATTCTGACTGTAAACCCAAGTTTTGCCGGAGCTCAGGAACCTGGTCTCAGAGGTTCTGTGGGAAAGTTTATCTTTCAGATAATCAACCTTTAGCAGCTACTGATCCCTCCAGTCAGAGGTTTAAGGTCTCCTACAGTTCACAATCCGTCCAATCAGATAAAAAAGCCAATTCTGAAGCTTTTGCAACAAACAGCAAGTCATTGACAAACAGTCCTATATTACAGTTCCTGAGTGTCCTTCCACTCCTCAAGACCAAACCAAAACGTTGAGTCTACATTTACGATTTGTCTTTAGTCACATCAGGAACTGTAATGATGAAATTTCAAAACTTGAGTCTTAAATCTTTATCAGAAGAACTTTAGAGCTGATCCCAGATCTGTTCTTTCTTGTGCTTTTAGCTTTAGGTCAACAACCGGAGCTCTGATCTCAAATCAGTAACACTAACAGTTTATTGATGTCTACGGTTTGATTAAAAAACAAATTCAAATATAAACAGAGTTACTGCTCCAGCACATATAAACAGATCATCACTGTTGGAACAAAACCTCAAAAAAAATTGAGGAGGAGAAAAATGTGAGGTCATTTATGAAGATCATGTTCAAAGTTCCTATTGTTCAGTTTGTCAAAGAGAAAGAGAGACAGAGAGAAAGAGAAAGAGAGAGAAAAAGAGACAGAGAGAGAGAGAGAGGCAGAGAGAAAAGGAGAAAGACAGAGACAGAGACAGAGAGAAAGAGAGAGATAGACAGAGAGATAGACACAGAGATAGAGAGACTCAGAGAGAGATAGACAGAGAGATAGACACAGAGATAGAGAGACAGAGAGAGAGAATGAGAGAGAGAGAGACAGAGAGAGAGACAGTGAGAGAGTGAGAGATAGACAGAGACAGAGAGATAGACACAGAGATAGAGAGACTCAGAGAGAGAGAATGAGAGAGAGAGAGACAGAGAGAGAGTGAGAGAGATAGAGTCATTGCGTAGTTTGTATAATCTACCCAATAGCCTGGTCTGGGAGGTGGGGTCTCCTCTCTACTTTTAAGGGTCCAAACACAGTGCAGATCTTCAGTCTACTGTGGGGAGGCTTTTCTGAAGGACCTGTGTACACACACACACACACACACACACACACTGGGGAAATGCCACACTGCGTGGTTCTGGAGGGTCCGGCACCGTGGGGCTTCAGGCTCATCGGTGGAAAAGACTTCAGCCAACCTCTGACTATCGCCAGGGTGAGTGTGTGTGTGTGTGTTTATGTTTATGTTTGTGTGTGTGTGTGTGTACATGATAGAGAAGATATCATATATATAAAATATCAATAGTATTCCAAATAAATATCCCAATACAGTATTATGATGTAATGTTATTGCAATACATTGGCGTCGCATTATATTAACAAAATACAATATTGTTTCAATACATTATATTCATGGTACATTATTACAGTATTATCACGATACGATATCACAATATCATCAGTACACAGTATTCACAAAATGACAATTTACCACAATATAATAAATATAACAATATGCACTATGAGCACAATACAATATTTTCACAGCTCAATATTATCAGTATACCTCATCATTACTGTAATGTTACTGTGATACTGGAGCCACAATGCAACTCTCTTGCAAATGTACAGGAAACACTAAGTGATTCATGACCTTTTTCCTTTTTGAGGGACAGTTTTGTTACAGTTTTATTTCATGTCAGTTTGTTTCTCACTAAAGCAAAACAGAATTGTTGAAAAGACAAAGTGACATTTGCACAAACTCCAGCGGCATCTTAACTCTGCATGAAAGACTTTAATAATTAAATCATTTATAAAATAATGTGATATTTTTGTATCAGTATTATTTTTTCCCTGAAATATCTCAGTGCCATGGCATTTGTTATCTCACCTCTCGTACTCAGGCAGGCCTGTGCACTTGTGTTTGAACTTCTAATACACATTTATAGCAACTTACATCAAACACCTACACACACACACACACATATACACACACACACACACATATATACACACTCGTCTGCAGCAGCGACAGCTGAAATAATGATCCGCTTTAAGCTTCAACAATAAGTGTCAGCTGCACTCTGTTCTCCAGGAAGGCTCACTTTGGAAACACACACTCCGTCACACACACTCTGTCACACACACTCCGTGACGGTGAAGAAGTCCGATCATCCAGGACACGTTTCTAGTAATACTAAAGCCACACTAAATTTAGAGGAAGTGTGTGTGTGTGTGTGTGTGTGTGTGTGTGTGTGTGTGTGTGTGTGTGTTTGTGTGTGTTCTAAAAACATTAACAGTGATTCATTCATAAGGAAGGCGGCTCTGGGACACTCACACCTGTTCAGCTAAACCAAACAACAGAGATGGATGGAGGAGTGGATGGATGAAGGGGCAAATGGAGGGGAGGATGGATGGAGGGATGGATGGATGGAGGGGCAAATGGAAGGGAAGGATGGATGGATGGATGGAGGGGTGGAGGCATGGATGGAGGGGTGGATGGATGGATGGAGAGGTGGAAGCATGGATGGAGGGATGGGTGGATGGATGCATGGATGGAGGGATGATGGGGTGGGTGGATGGATGAATTGATGGATAGATGGAGGGATGAATGGAGGGGTGAAAGGATGGATGGAGGGATGGATGGATGGATGATGGGGTGGGTGGATGGATGAATTGATGGATGGATGGAGGGGTGGATGAATGGATTGACTTGAAGAAAGAATGGCCAGATCAGGGAGAAAATGAATGAGGAGATCTGAGTTTGTTAGATGGTGGAATGGATGGATGAATGACTGAAGAGATGGTAATGAGATGGATGGAGGAATAGTAGTACGGATGACTGGCTGAGTGGATGGAGGAATGAAAGAACTGATTAATGTATTTGTATTATATAATTATATATAATTGTATTAAGTTAACAAGTTAATAGATGGACGAAATGATGAATGATGGATGAAAGAATCAAAAGAAGAGTAGATGGACATATGGAGGAAAGAAGAAAAGGATGAATATATGAAAGAACAAACAGACGAAGGTATAGAGACTTGTCTAAGTTGATAGATATGGATGGATGGATGGACTGAATGAATGAATAGATGGTTTAGGGCACTGATGAGTGGATGGATGGAGCGATGGATGAAAGACAGGGGAGTTGATGAATACATTGATGGTAGTATGGATGACTGGATCAGTAGATGAATGGAAAAGCCCAAGAATGAGTAAATGGAGGAATGCATGAGGAATTGGATAGAAGCTTTGAGGAATAGGGTGGATGCACAGATGAATGAACAAGGCAATGGCTGATGGATGATTGAACTGATTAAGGAAAGAATGGATGAATGAATGGATGTTTGACAGCATGTTAGATTATCAAACTTACATACAATAGATTGACTTGAACATTCTCCACAAGAACATCAGTATTTGTGATGTTCTCCATAAGAACATCAGTATTTGTAATGTTCTCCATAAGAATAATGGTGATTGTGATGTTCTCCACAGGAACATCACTATTTGTGATGTTCTCCATGAGAATAACGGTATTTGTGATGTTCTCCACAAGAACTTCACCTATAGCTCTAATGTATTTGAAACTGCTGGTCATGTTTTGTGGAGAACCGTGAGTTTTCTGAAGACCCTCCACTGGATCTGCTCTTTCCTGATGGAGTGTTTGACGCTGCAGAAATGTGTCTTGTCTTTGTGAGGGTTCCCAGCTGTTCTCCTGGAGCTCTAATGAGGTCTGGCTCTCCGCTCGCTCTGCGCCTCAGCACACCAAAACACTGTTACCTAACAGTGGGCCACGCGGCCATGTTTGGTCAAAAAGTTCAACATCTTGTTCTCTCTCTCTCTCTCTCTCATTACTTTCTCTCCTGTCACAGATGGCACTGAAACCTGGCCAAAGCACAAACCTGCTGCTGTTCTGGAGTTTCATAACAAATATGTGGTTTAAATCTATTCTAGATTCCAGAACGGGAGGCAAAGTTATACAAAAGCACATTGAATTCCTACAAGACCCTCATCTCTTGCTGCAAGGTACTGTGCAAAAGTCTTGAGCAACCCCTCATTTCTTTCTATTTTGTAGGACAGTGAGACAGCAGGGTGGTTTATTGCACCATCAGCAACCATAGATATAAATACAGTATAGAACATAGAGAATATGTGTAATTTGAACCAGTCTTACCGTCAGAATTTGGTCTGAGCATCATTATGACCACCGTTCACAGCCTAGACAAGCTTTCATGCAATTTCCGGGAATGTTCTCCAGGCTTCTTGAAGGACATTCCATAGCTCTTATTTGGACATTGGCTGGTTCTGATGATGCCACACTGCTTCCCCTAGGGAGACCGATCCATGACTGATAGTGTTACATCACGTTTTTTCTATTGAGCTTGTCTTTGATTGTGTTTGGGATTATTTTCGTGCTGAAAAACGAAGCCGTTGTCAATCAGTTGCTTTCCACATTGTACGCTGTGGGGCTCAAAACTTTTGCACAGTACTGCAGCTCTGTGTGCCATAATCCCAGGTGCCACAAAGGGAATTCTTTTGCATTGCATTGTTCTTTAAATGTTTTGGATCCCCAAGACCTCTGTAAATTGACTGGAACCTTCTTTGTTAGTTGTGTGGCATAAGGGGGTTAACGTTCCATTAGCTTTCCTTTAGCCGCCTATATGCTACCGCGACTACTGCAGTGGATGTTACAGAAAGATTGCAAAAACTGATAAGAACTAAACCATGTTTAACCCTTCAGAGGGAGTTTTACCCATCGCTGTGAGAGTTTTTTGCTTGTGCACCAGCGATTCACACCAAAATTCAACAATCCGTTACTATGTGTTGTGTTTTTATATTCACTCCGCTTGCACCGCCTAAATATCTCCTCAGTGAGACGATGTTCACATGGTTTAACTTTGACTGTTTGACAGGATGATTATGTTTGTTGTACAGCAGCACAAGCTGTGGTTGCTATGGTTACAGTGCCTTAGTAGTTATTAAGCCTGTTCCTAACTGAGCCTCGTCACGTGTACCTTTGTTTTGGTTTGGTGCTCGTTAGGTTTTTCCCTTTATTTTTCCCAGGTCTTTCCTCTTGTGTCCTAATCAGCGTTTGATTGTGTTTCATTGCTTTGCGTCGCTCATTTGTTCTCGCGTTTCTTCTCCTCTGTGTTTGTACCTTCAAAAACCCAGTCGATCCAGACGTCCGGGCTGCGGTCTTCCTCATACAACCCTCGTACCACCTTCATGTTACGACCTCGTGTCTGCTCTCCCACTGGCTCTGCTTTCGGGGAAAGCTTCGGTTTCCTTCGCGGAAGGTTTTAGTAAGAAGTTCTGCTCACGGTTTCCTGCCAGTGGACTTTGATACTCTGTCTCTTTTTGTCCATTGGTGTGTCAGCTGTTCGGACACAGTGTGTTTTAGTTATGGATCGTCTGGCAAATGTAAAAACTAGAGAAAATATGAGACTCTGAGTCTAAAGACAACGGCGTATTGACTATAATCTTGAATCTCCATTAACCTGCAGTGTTGGTTGTCAGTTAGGACACATTGATGTTCAGTGCTGAAAGCTCCGGATCACACCGCTGTGCCAGTTTGCTTTAATGGAAAGTAAGTCAGGCGGCGCAACTGTGTGACATTACGAACTGAAAGGTTAATTGCATTGCAGTGGAAACAGCTGCCTGCATTAGAACGCCAAGGACGGAGATGAACAGATGCAAGTTCTGCAGCAGTGGGCCGTCTCCCAGTCTAAGAACTGTGGTCCAAGTCTTTTTTTTTTTTCCATTACATGTTCTATATCGGTCCCCTGAGTTCTCAGTGTGGCTGCTATTCATAGGCTACTGTATGGCCCCCCCTGTGAGAACGTCAGTACATTTACTCCAGTTCACACAGGGGCTTTTCGCTCTTTACTACTCGACAGCTATTCCTCTGGAGCTCCTCTGAGAAAAAGCAGGGCTGCGGGGATGAGAGATGGACAGAAAGTGATGGAATCATTTCTTCTTCTTTTTTCTCTCGTGGAGTTCACTTCACTTACTTGGTGTCGTTTGTGGACCGCAGCTGTTTTTTCTTTAATAATATACACACAGACACAGATGGGCTGGTGCCAAGCCCAGACCGGGGACAGCTGTCTCTCTTACAGCCATGGAGCTTCATTATTTTGAATGTTTTAGAAGTGTTTCAACTCGTACTTTTTGTATGAGGTACACAGGGCAGCCAATCAGAATAGAGGTCATTTGCATATTAAAGGTACAGTAAAAAAAACAGATTGTTTCAGTATAAGAGACAAATTGAGACTTTAAATGGGCGTAGTAAGATAAATTGTGGTTCTTTTTGGTCATTTAAAGCAAAAATATGGCTCTAAGATGCACAAAATCATGAAAAGATGAGGCTCTCCAGCCCTGGAGGGTGAAGAATCTCCTACACATGCCTTGGTGTATACAGAAGTCTTAGGCACAGACTATAAATGTTTGAAGCCATTTATATCAGCAATGGGTAGCTTTCCTTCTTTCTAAAAAGTAATTTATATTTCGTGAGCTGGTCAGAAAAACACATCTGGTTTGGTTCCAGATTTCTGCTCAGTTTCTCCAGTCACTGTGTGGATTTATAAAGCTCCATAATCAACACCTGATTTAATCTACTGAAGTAAAAAGAGTTAACCAGGTATTAGATGGAGCTACAAGTAATTCTGGGCTTCTGTGAGGAAAGAGGTCTGGAAATGGTTAAGAGAAACTTTACCTAACATAAAATCACCACTTACTGTATTAATGTTATTAGTATTTATTGTAATTTGATTGTTTTATCACAAACTAAACTAACTAACTAAACAGCTTTTAAGTATGAGTCATGTAATGCAGAGCATTTGCACGTGTAATGTGTAGAAAAGAGCAGGCCTGCAGACTAAGCCTGGAGTTTGTTATTCTGTTTACCGTGCCAAACAGTTTACACAGACGCACAAACCAGAAAGGGCAAGAACACACACACACACACACATGAATGCACTCGCTTAGTCAGGACACTCCATCAAACAGACAGGAGCAGTACAGCGGAAGCGAAGGGTTTTATGAACGTCTCCATCACCGAAGGCTGTTTCCCTCATTTAAGCCACTAGAAATGTCCACCCTGAGGTCAGAGTCGTAGCTCCATTCTCATTCCTTTACCAGACGCTCTTAAACCGTACAGTTTACAACATGTTCCGACATCAAGTGGCACATCAAGGAGCCCTCGGTACGAGCGTTTATCAACTTTAAAAGTACAAGTGTTGACAGGAAGAAATAAGATAATAACACGGGCAGGAAGTACGGAGCAGGGTTTTTTAGGTCGACCCAAAATGCCGTTCAGTTCTCGAGGTTCAGGGTTCGGGGGTTACTTTATAGTCATCTGCAGCTGTGAACATGTACGGAGTGTGACGAGGCGTTTCTCCATCGACCACCGAGCAACGCATAGTCACACTCAACCAAGTCCAAGTTGCAACAGAAACTAAATAAGCAATAGGATAAATAGACACATCAATAATTAGACGCCACAACAATGTACATTAGCGTAAGAGAATAACGTGAACGGGATGCAAACCTTCCAGAGTGACTAGTGTTGCACCATTAGTGTGATTATTGCACAGGAGGCCGTTACAGCACTAAACAAAGTGCAAGGAATGACAGAAACAATACAATAAATGGAGAATATAGGCAGTGTAACAGTATAGTATCATTGATTTTGCACCGTAAGTATGATTTATACCACACTGACTGAGTTGTAAATTATATCTTTATCAAATAAGAGGACATACGGGTGCCTGTAGTGGCAGTAAACAGTAAACACGAGGTAAAGTGAAGTGTTATTGAAAGTCAAGAGTGTAATATGATGAATATATCCAGTATAAAGTGAGGTAGTTTACTGGGATGTGTTTGGTTAACCAGGGACAAAACATTTAGGTGTATGCTCAGATGACCTGCAGTATGAAACTGTAACACAGTCGTACAGAACCAGAGCGGAAGCTTTGATACCATTTGCTAGAAGACAAACGAGTCTGTATAATGACTGAGAACTGTCTTTCACAATATTAGTGGCTGTGTTACAGCAGCAGGTTTAGTAAATATCTTTCAGGGACGGCAGTGGCACACTGAGAACCTTCTCAACTGCTCTCACTATCCGCTGCAGTGTGTTACAGTCCACACAGATATGCAGTTAGATAGTCCTCCTATAGAATGTGGGCAGGATAGTCCTACACTAAAGTGGATTAAATGGTCAAATTAAAGACAAAGTCATAGTAGTAGAGTCAGTATTGTATTTTTCCCTCACAGAAAGTTATTCCATGAAATGGTTATGAATGCACTGCCTGGTCCCTGACATAAAAAATGTTTTTATTTTTAATACATCAATAGTGGAAGGACACATGCAGGGCATTCTAAGGCCAAATAATCCCCAAAGGAAACATATTTTTCACATTTGCCAGTATTTAACCATTATCATCGTCACGAATAAACAGTCAGAAGACGTGGGTAGGTTCACTGCTGGGTTTGGAAAGTAGATGTTTTTAAATTGTTTAAGCCATTTTTTCTCAGCATGTGGGTCAGAGTCTGAGAAATATATTATACATTTACTATTCAAACTCGCCAGTGAACCAGCACCAGTTTATATGGATGTTGACGATAGTAAAAAAGGTGTCAATCTGAAGAAAATTTCTTTGGGGACTATTTGGCCTCATGACTCCCTGCATATATCCCTCCACCATGAATGGGCTTGGTAGAAACAACTCTGGTAGAACAACATCTCAGGTATCAGGCAGCACATTCAAAATCATTTCATGGAATAACCTTCTTTGAGGGACCTTCTAGAGAGTTTTAGGTCTTTAGAGGTCTGGTTCTGACTATGCAATATTCTCTACAGTGGGGGATTTCACACCAAATTATTCTGAATTAGTGTTCAGCAAATGTTAAGGTAGCACAGTGCTGCTATAAACTGATGTTTTAATGTAATGCCAAAGTCAAAATGCCCAAACTCGTTTTATATCCCCATTTTTTCCAGTAGTATCTGAACTGACCAGTTGATTTTTTCCATATTTCTGTGGTTCGGTCATGAGAGCGTGGTTCTCTGTGGTTAGATATCTCCAGGCAGCAAGGCGTCCGCGGTCGACCTGTCTCCTGGGGACATCATCCTGGCCATAGACGGTTTCGCCACCAGCAACATGATGCACTGCGAGGCTCAGAACCGCATCAGGGAGGCGACACATCAGCTCACCTTAACCATCGAGAGGTCAGACGTCACAGTAGAAACACACATTCATTAACTGACTTCATAAACCAACACGGCACCTATATAAGCCTTTCATTGACATAAACCTACACGGAAGTAAGTTACAGTTACCTTTAAACCCACTTTGATCCATTTTGAAATCTTCTCACTTCAGTGAGGTTTATTTCAGTAGTTACTGAAGTCTTATGTAGATGTTCTCATTATTTAAAAATGACCTTCTGTCAGTCAGAGATGATCTTTGTGCTTGAGAGTAACAGTCCCATTACTTTACAGGCCGGAGGTTAAACTGTGGTCGCCTCGTGTAGGTGAAGATGGTCGAGCTCACCCTTTCAAAATCAACCTGGAGGCAGAGAGACAGGTCAGAGCTACAGGAAATGTACATCTGGACTGTTTATTTATAGCAGTGGAGCTCAGTACTGGTCCTGGAGATCGACCGCCATGCAAGATTTACATTTACGCCATTTACCAGACACTTCTATCCAAAGCCACTTCCATTCCCTACCTACAGGGGGCAGTCTCCCTGGAGCAACTTGGGGTTAAGGGTGTTGCTCAGGAACCCAGTGGTGGAATACTGAAGGTAGGATTCGAACCCATAACATGTTGGTCCAGAGGCAAGTATCCTACCCACTAGGCCCCCACCACCCCTACACACACCTGACTGTAATATTCTGATCTCCTGAAGGCCTTCGTTACCTGGATTAGGGTTTAGGTGTATTGGATTAGGGTTTAGGTGTATTGGATTAGGGTTTAGGTGTATTGGATTAGGGTTTAGGTGTATTGGATTAGGGTTGGAGATTCCCAGGACCAGGACTGGGCACCCTAGGTGTGTGGTACAGTAAGTGCTGTTGTATTGTAACCCGTCAAAACTTGGAGCGTCTAAGGCACTGTGTGATTCTGAATGGCAGGAGTACAGGCCAATAGGAACGGGCCACAATCGAAGGGCCGCCCCGTTCGTGGCGGCAGCCAACATCGACGACAAGCGGCAGGTGGTCAGCTCGGCCTACAACTCCCCCATCGGCCTCTATTCTTCAGGCAACATCCAGGACGCCCTGCACGGTCAGCTCCGGGGCCTGATGCAGAACAAGCCGGAGAGGTGGGTGTGCAGTCAGACTGCAGGGCGATTATCGCACACCTACAGTCTTATGCTACATTTGAGCATCTCCTATCAAATCTGAGATCAAATTCTGAGACGCACAAAGCTTTATAAATGCAACGCAGTTTGTCTGTAGTGGGTTATACTGGATCCGGTTTAGTGCGGGCAACCTTACTCTCATCATAAAAATCATCCATCATTAATCATTTTTATGTGGCAGTGCATGTAACTGGAAAAACTGAAGTTTCAGTGGATGGGCTATAAAACTCGTGCAGTTTGGTGTAATCTCACACCCACCTACAGTATTATGCTACATTCGAACGTCTCCTATCCACTTTTCACTGATTAAAAACCCTGTGAGGAAGAGGATGTGAATAAGGCATCTGTATCTGTAGCAAAGGCAAGCCAGTAAGAACCTACATCTGTAAACACCAAACAGACAAAAACTGAGGGATAATGAAAACAAGACTGGATCTGAAATCAAAAACAAGACCGTTCCTAAATAAAATGATTCATTTCGATTATTTTGAAATAAGGAACTATGTTTATCGTTTCACACAGTGACATCCCTCCCTTTTCCAAACCAGGGTAGCGGGAGTGACCTTTACTAATAAATAATTTTACAGTCCGTTCACCATTTAGACAGAAAATGTCATTTTTTTTATTATTCATCAGTACTGAACAACAAAACGCCTCCTAATATAATTAAAGTGTGGATCACCAGACGAATGTTAGATGTTGAAGGAGCTATTAAGTGCTGAAACAGAGAAGTCTAGAAACTTCATCACCAGCAAACCAGTTAATAGGAGTCAGACCTGCACTGTTACAGATTCTCTCATCTTAGAAAGGAAACTGGCTTTATTTGACAGATTTATAGTTGAAATATAACAACTCAGCAACATTCCTGTGTTTAACGAGAATAAATATCTGCAGTTTCTGAAATAAATGGATAATTGGTAAAAACCTGTAACATGCAGAAACACATACATCTTGTGTTAGAATGGTATAAGTATAGCACTGACGAACATTTACATTAGAATAAACCGTGTGAGTGTCTAATTGTAACCATCCCTAAAGCGCTCTCAGTGAAAACCCTCTATTTACAGTGACCTCCCAATACCTGCTTCACCTGATCACTCCTTCATTAAGGAAACTGGCCACAGTTCCCAAATAACGCACATGACTTTGGTTCCCTCAAACCATTTTTCAGATTTTTTTATGAAGTAAAAAATGCAAAGCTCAACAGAAATGTAATGTATGTGGCAAGTTGAGTCAGTTCTCCAGTTCTCTCTGTTTTTCCAAAATGTCACAACTTTAATGAAGCTGTAGTTCCATGCACACTCATCACTAAGTCCTGTCATACATCACTGAAAAACTAATTTCCTGTAGAATCTAACTACAATAACCACATATATCTGTTTTAGTCCAAGTTCTCTTGAGACCTCCAAATTCCCCAGCTCTCAATCCGATCGAGCATCTGTGGCATGTGCAAAGGAATAAATGAATAACCTTAAAAGTATTTTATTTGTACCTTTATTAACTTAAGCAAGTCACTTGAACTTGATACATATTTTAAGGTTTTTGAAGAAAACAACTGCACACACATCGCAAATGAGGGCGTCCCCAAACTTTTGATGGGTACATTATAGAAAATAAAAAAATGCCTGTTTGTGTTTATTATTGTCAAAATTTCCTGTCCTCTCCCATCTTTTAGTAACTTAATCTGGATTTCTCTTTGAGATTGCATGCTAGTGTGTGTCATGTTTGTAATTGCCTGTGTGTGTGTGTGTGTGTGTGTGTGTGCGCAAGTGTATGCAAGTCCTTGTGATTATTAAAATCAACCCAGTTTTTTCTCTTTTTTTAAGCCCTCCCTCTTATACAATATTGGCATACATTAATTATGGCGGTGTTATTCTGATGTCTGTCTGCTCTCCCAGTAGAGACGGTGCTCCACATAATTACACAGTCAATACTCATGTTACCATTAGCGCAAATGTTGGGGCTCCGGAGCGGCAGAGCTGCTTGTGGGGGAAGAAACACGGCGCTTTCTGCACATGTGAAAGCAGCTCCGCTCCCTGCTCGCAGCGCTTTTAAGCAGACAAATCGAAATGATGTGCTACCGCTGTCATTGAATTAGACAATAAGACTCACACGCCAGTGAAAAAGCCACTCAGACGAGGCTGAGGCTCCTTCATACAACGGCGGCTCGTTATTCCTCTGGAGAAAGGCAGGGGAGCAGGAATGTATTTGGAAATTTTGGATAATTACAGCCATATTGCATTCTGTTTGCGATGCTTTTCTTGCGTTCTCTTTGGATCCCTTTCACAGTGATTGAAAGAAAGCTGGTGTCTGGATTCTGTTTGTTTGTATCCATGCAGGGTTTACTTTCAGACCCAGCGATGTCATAGGATGACACATTCAAACTGTCGCTACGTTACAATTTTAGTTGCATTCCGAAAACAAGGCACAAAATTACAGAGGAGCTTCAGCTCGAGATGAGTTCAAACGCCTGGCTGTTAATGGCCAATTAAACTGGCCAAAATTTGGCATGAGTGCAGTAACCATGTGTCCTTCCCCTTCCATAGAGGTGTAAAAGTGTAGAACTGTCCTGAAGTAAAAGTATTGGTATTGTAATACAAGTGCAAGAATGAGTAGCTGCCAAAATTAGGAATTGAAAGTATCAGGTCAAGTTCCTAAAGAAGCTGTTCGCTTTTTTCAAGCAAGAACCCACATGCAGAAGTAGCACTTGTGCCAAGATCCACCACATCTTTAGAGAATAATGTCCAAAAACGTAATGGCCTTAGTCAGAAATAGTGTACCATTTGTATTTGACTGAATCATCAGTCTACACTACTAGATACCTGAGAGTAATATAGTATAATGAGTAATATAGCATAATGCTCTGACATTTATCATTTCACCAGTATTCAGTCAATAATCACCCACATTTCCGGATTTTAGCAGACGCTTTAATCCAAAGTGACTTCCATTCCCTAACTACAGGGGGCAGTCTCCCTGGAGCAGCTTGGGGTTAAGGGTCTTGTTCAGGAACCCAGTGGTGGTTTTGCTGAAGGTAGGATTTAAACCCATGACCTCTTGGTCCAGAAGCAAATATCCTACCCACCAGGCCAACACCACCCCATTGAGGCTACAACTTGACTGAAAATAATTTTCAATGGTAATTCCTCAATGACCCTGCAACTTAGTCCAAGTTTAGGCTTAACCTGTTATAAAGCCAGCACTAAACAGTTTTAGCTCCAATTTTATTCCAAATTGGACTTTGGTGATATCATTGCTACCCGTTGCCAATTACTTTGTTCCATTATTGCACCGTTTCAAGTGAACTGGCTTTCTATGCAGACAAATTTTACTCACATTCACTTAGACAACAGCTTTAGTCCAGAAACAACAACCATTCTGGCATTTAGGATCTCTCTCGGTAACAGATAAGTTTCAGACAATATCACCTAATCTATAACAATTCTGAGGTTCTAAAACTCATTATGTTTCCATTGGTTATTATTTAAATGAGTTGAGTGTTGCTGACTAGCTTAGTAAGTATACTTAGTACTCCTGGTGTGTAACAATTGTAACACACGGGAGTATTATATATGTTTCTTGTGGCACGTAGCTCGCAGCAAGCAGCAAAAGATATACTCGAAGCTTTGTGCGTCACCTGGTTTTATACCCACTGCAGCAGTTATTCATGATACATTCAGCATCTATCAGCATTAGAGGTGAATCTTGGCATTGTGCTTCTCAATTTAGTCTACAAATAAAGTGCTAAAGTGAGAGAAAAGCAGTCCAGCTGCTGAACCAAAGAACAAAATAACACTAAACATGAGTTTAAAGGGCTAAAAGGTGGATTCCTCACAAATGTATAATCCTTTAAAAATACTCGTAGATGTACAAACTCTTTTAAAAGTGTAGTTAAGTAGATGTATGTAGGTAAATGGACCTGGTTACCACTCATTCTTCGTTATTGTGCCTTATCCGGCTGCAGCTGAGTGGCTGGGTGAGGGTTGCTCTTGCTCTTTTTAGCAGGCTGTTCTCTCTGCCCTCATGCAGTCGAGAGAGAGGCATTCAGAGCTCATTTCCGTTCGAGTCGAGCTGTAGGCTTCCTGGCTCCTCTCCTGGCTTTTTTTTCTGCCGGCTTTCAATGGCTGCTTCATTAAGACTTGGAAGGGAGTCCCGCGGTTCCATTTAATCAAACGAATCGCTATGGCAGACTTGCCCAATCAATCACAATCCTTAGCCAATATGTTGCATTCTGTAAGCATCACACGGGCTTGGAGAGGCTTCGGCGCATGGATCCGCCTCAGAGTGAGGAGTAATGCAGTCGAGGCCGAGCGGTGGGCTGCACAGGATAATCCCCTTAAAGTGAGGAGATTCATATTCATCAGATTTTACAACTTATTGCAGAGTAACTATGGTGAGTTACTCAGCAACTACAATGAATCAGAGTGTAAAAAAGTGGTATTTATTGAACTTTAGTGAAAATGCAAATGACTTCGTCTACTCGGTTCAGCTGTACGAGTTAAGTCACAGATATAAACTAATACACACTGAGCATGACCTCACTGGTTCACACACACTCTTTCTCTCTCAAACTTTTTCTCTTTTCTCCTACCTTCCCTATCTGTCTCAACCTTTCTTCTGGCCCCTCTCTCTCTCTCTCTGTCTGTCTGTCTCTCTCTCTCTCTCTCTCTCTCTCTCTTTCTCTCACCCATCTCTTTCTTTTCCCTTCCATGTCTGTACCTCTTTTCAAAATTTCTTTATTTCTTTCTTTCTTTC
>JBBPCY010000013.1:3980082-4004938 GCA_037974405.1 Brachyalestes nurse | reverse complement strand
TGTGTGTGTGTGTGTCTGTGTGTGTGTGTGTCTGTGTGTGTGTGTCTGTCTGTGTGTGTGTTTGTCTGTGTGTGTCTGTGTGTGTGTGTGTGTGTGTGTGTCCAGGAGGGTATCTTCTCTGTGGCAATACAATTGATAATTCAATTTTTTAACCTTCCCAGGTAGCCAATGTTATACGTGACATCCAGACTAAATATCCAGACTAATTCTTATATATTGTTCCAGTGTGATCATATCCTTTTGAAATCCAGCCTTGAATTGCACTCTTTTTGGTCAGTAAGTCAGACTTTGTAAATTGATTAAAAAAAATGATAAATCCAATTTTAAATGTCTTCTGTGATTTTTTTTGCAATCCATTTCTCTGTGTTTTAAACCCTTATTGCTGTGAGCATGGTGGTTAGGAGACCCATTATGCAATGAGTTGAGACTGTTGACCAATCAGAGGCTGTGTTTCTAGATGTGAGACTCATTGCATTCTCCTAATCTATAGATCTATACTATTAGGGCAGCACCCAAAATAATAGCGTAAATATAATCAATAATGAGCTTAGACTTGGGATGCACCGAAATGAAACCAAAAAGTGGAAATTAGGAAACACGAAAACTGAAAGAAATTATTATTAAATTATTAAAAGAACAAATCCGTTACAAAACTATTAAAATATTTATTTAGCATTCAAACAATGCACAATATAAAATAACATTTGAAATAAAATAATTTACTTGGCCCCACTCATGAATAGCCTAAAAGCAAGATAGCTGAAATATTATACAATTTAATATCTTCTCTCACTAAACTACTGAATTCAAGTGCATTTTAATATTGTGAAGGAAGTGCAGGAACAAAGTGCATTCAGAGCAAGTGCTTTAAAAACTGCTGACAGATAGAACAACATTCTCTGTAGGCCTAAAACAAAATAGTGGATTAAAACAAAGACTGGCACAGCCCATATAATAACTGTAATCACTGGAAAACTTTCCTCCCTTTTCGGTTGCTTCTTCACTGTTTCAGTCGCGTTTAAAAAAAAATTTGTCCGAAACCAAAAATGCCAAAAATGAATATTCAGTGCATGCCTAGCTTAGACCCCAGAGGGTTAAAGAAGATTAAGGCTATGCCAAATATGGCAAAGTGTGTTATGCTATGGGGCACCCAAACTTTTGCATTTAACTGTACCTTCATACCACATACTACGAAACCAAACGCCCCTTAAAATTACCACAATTTTGACCTTCATGTCCTAAATTTCCTAAAAATGTGCACAGATTGAGGTGATTAAGGGGTAAAACTACTGAATTTTGCTCTTACTTTTTAAAATGTGTCCCTTAAATAATAGAACCTCCTGAATTAACACCATACACTGAAGATGAAGGATCATACCCTAAATCTAATTTTAAGGTCAAATTAAGGGGTCGGTTTCACAAATTAACAGCCACTTAATTCAAATGGAAGGGTTTTGGTGTATTTTCGGGGGTTTAAAGTACATTGTGTTTCGTAGTGACTACACTAGTGTTTCTACCTTTTTCCTTTGGTGTGTATGTGGAAGAGAAGAGGCGATGTCTGATTGCCTATAGCTAAAACTGTGTTTTTCTCAACTTTGAAGCTGATTGCACTGTGCTAGAAGACGCTGTTGAGAATCAGGAGACGAATCGGCAGCAGGATTTAACGTGGGACTGCGGCTGCACAGAAACACAGCTCACGATTTCAGGAGTGCAGGTCCTGCCCCCGGCCTGTTGCCGCCCCAGGCTGTAGCCTATATCGCCCATAGCAGAATCCGCTTCAGATTGTACTGGTCATCATACTGCTAAATAAAAAATGTGGGGTTTTTTTTCCTTTTGTTTGGAACGCTCTCTTTTTGCCTGTTCCTATGAAGGCAATTTATTATGCCAAACTTTTCTACCACTTTAATTTTGAAAGAAAGCCGTGGAGTAAGTACATTAGCTAAGCAGGTATGCTATAGTTACACTGCGCAAGAGAGAGATTGATTGTCTTTTCCTCTGATGTCTGGGTCCTGGATGAATTACTGAAACCAGAAGCTTCTCGAGGGGTCTTTAGAGTGGAGGGGGAAGGAGGGGTAGAATAAGGTTTTAAGAGGACATGGGTGCCATTAAGGCTAGGCCGCTCTGCCACTAAAAGCAGAGAGTGATCTGCTCTCTGTCTCCGCACGGACGGCTGGGAGTTGCTCTGTGGTTTAGAGCGGCAGAGGGAACGGGGCCTGCGCTGATCCTGGATCAGGGTTTGCTGTCGACGTCGGGGCAGTGAGGCTCATCTCGGGCCCGATTTCCTGTACGCTAATGAGAACAGTGCAGTTCATCAGCATGCTTCCCATCACAGCTCCTCCTGATGCTCTCTCGCTGTGTTTATCCTCGGCGAGATGCTCCACTTACACTTGGCTTTTTAAATGAGTTCACGTAAGTGATGTTCCTTCTGAGTGTGGTTCGTAGCCGTGTTGCACTGTGGACAGCAGTAATGGTATAGATACTGTACGTACTCAACATAAGCACTGTGTTTTGTTTGCAATCATTGTAGATTAATAGTCCCGGCAATACAATAACAGCCTGCAGATGCTTTTCTCTCAAACCAGCAATCAGCTTGCTCAGGATCTGGAAGCTCAGGTTTCCGTGTGTCCTCTCTGCATCCTAAACAATCCAAACCTAAAAACAAAAAGTGGAATGGAAACGTTTCCTCTTCAAGGTTATACCCCCAAGGTCTGTTCATGACATTTCAATGGCTTTAGGTACCAACAGCTATCATCTTTTTTTATTTTTTTTATTTTACAGGATAATTTTTCGAACATCCCTTAGAATTAAACAGGCTGATTTTGTTATCGTGCCTTTTAAGACCGATTGGCACTCCTTATAACTTCACGAGGAATGGGCGGGACTCAATCCTTGTCGACTGAATATGTAGATATATTGAAATCAGTTGGTCTCTGTTACTAATATCTAAAAATATCAATAAAAATATCTAAATCAGTGTGAAAAAATATAATGAATATACATTACTATTTAAAATATTTGTGAAACGGTTAATTAAGTCGCATGTCCATTGGAGAATCTCTGCTATCACCACTTTTTATGTATTCATTTTGTCAGTATTACCCATCCATCACACTCTCAGTCGTTTGTGGTGGCACCAACCAGTGTGCAGTTATGAAAGATAGCACGTTGTTGAACTATTGCTTGTGCGGTGTCATAGTTCAGCCTAACACTCTTTGAGAAGAGTGCTGACCACCCAGTTCGGATATCTGTAACTGTCAGCACTTTTGTAGATGGACAAAAGAGAGCTATCTTTTCCACCCCGAGAGCAGCAGGACCAGATTTGCTCTCCTGGACTATTGGCAGCGGATGGCTATGGCATACCTGGGATTTAAGTCGCAACCCTCCTGTCCAGTTGAACTACTCAGCAGCCCTGTTGTCAGCATGCTTTAGGCAGAGACTTGGCTTAGACTGTGTCCTAAAATTTGGCTCAGGTCTCTGAGCTGTTAGATTGTGTTCGAAATGGGGTTTTACTGGAATGGTGGTGAGTTTAGTAGGGACACTAGTGGCGAGTGAAATCACAGTACGGTCTTATAGTGATCAATAATATCACAACAGAGATAGAAAATAATGGAGTATGTGACTCCCTTTCAAGCACGTACAGGCACACGTGGTTTCCTTTTACGGGTTTAATGAGGTCTCCACCATTATCTTACACATAACAGTAGATTGATTCACAACAAAAATAATTACAGACAGATAAATACCTTGTTGGCTGGATGCTACAAAATTAAGTCATCGGTACGTCTTCTTATCTTCACTTCTTTAACGCCATTAATCCTTATAGCTTTCGCAACTTAATACAACTCGATTATAAACTTGACCATAAACTTTCAGCAGTGCACAGCACCAGCTTTTCCTCCTTCAGGCATGCGCTACAGGCCCACCAGCTCAACGTAGGTTTCAAAATAAGGGTATCTTTCTCTTACAAGGTCACGTAGAAATACAAAATATAACCAAGGTAAATTATGATACTTCTCAAAATAATTTTCACGCATCTAGTAAAATTTGCAAAGAATACAATTGCAACAGTTACAGTGTAGCTGCCTGAGGCTTTGTCCTGAAGGGCTTGATCCATTATTGTCCACCTTATTTACCAATAAAAATCAGTCGCACCAGATCAGAGTTAGTTAGTTCAAACCCTGACAATGGAGGAGCTTGAGAGCCATAACTGGCCCAGCTTAAATGAACAGTGTGGTGCAGTCTAGGCACCCACACCACCAGATGTACAAAACCTCCTACCCTGGTTTCAAACTCATGCTTATGCGTTGAATGAGGATCATGTAGAAAATGGACTGATGCACTGAATTTGCAGCTGGTTACTAAAGTGTGTGTAACTGGAGTGGGCAGTTTTGCATGGAATTTTGAATGGTAGTGGTCCAAAGGAAAGACTTCCATCAACCAAATAACACTTTTTCATCACCAGGGGTAGGTACTCTGTAAAATATGCCTCAGCACAAAAATATAGACTCATAGTACGTCATTACTTCCCAAATTACTCCTGTAGAATGCTTCTGTGCAAAAGAAATTAATTTAGAAACAGCCATCATCTCATCAACAACCTTTCATTCGACCCTTTGTCTTGAGATTGCTGCCTTTTTAAACCCAGCCTCTCACACAGCCCAGTTATTAGCTGTTCCTATGTGCAGTTTGCTTGATTAGCTACAGACTTAGTAAATTAAACATCCATTTCAGACACAATTGCTTATTTCGACCGAATCAAGGCGCATTTTGCACATAACAGGCACCTCAGGCCGATCGGTTTCCAAATCATTCAATAGGGTTTCAATAGCAGTATAACAAACCTAAAAAAAATGCTGTATTATATTTTCGTCATATTGCCCACCCTTCAGGGACAGCGACAGTCGCAGCAGAATGGGACACCTTGGCTACTCTTGAGTGTCTCTATTCGCAGGTCAGCCTCCAGCCAGCCCCACCTAGACCCAGTGCGTTACTGCTGCAGGATATTGATTAGCCTGAAAGTGAAGTCATCCAATTTCCCAGGCCTAATTTAGCTCAAGACCATGAAAAGAAGACTGGGATCCAGAAGAAAAACAAAGACCCTTTAGTTCTGCCCAGATTCGAATAAATGGAAAATAAAGGAGAAAGTGAAGACCTACGAGGTGGATTTAACAATGGAAAACACGATAGGAAACACAAAGCGAGCGCCAGTAATGGTGGATTATATTCTAGCATTCACACATGTACGAATGTGTTTGTTTATGAAGCTCTCGTACGTGTCCTTTACCCGTGTCTTGTGAGCGAGGGGCTTTGTTTGTAGTTTGATGTGTTTGCACCGTACCCGGCCACACCAGTCGGCCATTATCAGAATCCTGTGAAATGGATATTGTTTAACGTCCATGCTCGCCATTATTGTCAGAACCATAAAGAGGAAAATGAATCCTCGTTTCAGAGGCGAAATGGCCGACTTTAGGGACGCAATACCTGTAAGTGCCATTAAGTGGAAATTGCCGTTCACATATTCCAGTGGTTTGATTAATTACTCTCTCGCATGCGCTACTGCTGAGGGCCAATGGAAGATGAGAAACAAATTGCACTGCATTTGCTGTCCTGTTTCTGTAAAACCGGTTTAATTATTGACACATGTTTTGCCACCTGGCAATGGAGGAGATAGCTGGACTGTAGGAATAAAGAGCGAAATGCTGCGGATTACTCTGTCTGGCAGGCGCTCCACAAAAACATATTTGTAGCGTCGTCTTGCTGTCGTACCTCGAAGATGTCTTTGTAGGAACTTGAGCAGATTTGCATGTAGCATTTGTGAGACAAGTGCTAGAGCTTCTGACTGAAGCAGGCAGGTAGAAATTAAGGAGGAACCGAACATCCCCGAGGATTTCCCAGATGATCCTGAGATTTGTCTGATATCGCGAGGTGTGGTTTTGATGTGAGAATGGGCTTAGTCATCACGCCGCACATTTGACTGAGAGGAGATTGACGGTGGAGACGGGAGGCAAATCCGGGGTTTTCACAGCTTTGTAGTTCCACGAGCTCAGAGGATTCAGTTTGAGGTGAAGTGGTTTTTATTCCTGTCACAAATCCCTCAGCTCTTCAAGAGTAGCAGGTCAGATCTGCGCTGACTTTTTTTGTATCAGCTTGGCGCCTTTACAGATAACTGTGTGGGACATTTGTTGCCTGTCGCAGACAAGTTCTGTGTTGAGTGAACACTTACCTGAGTCAGGCCTAGCCCGCTTGGTGTAAAAGGAACAGGGGGAAGGAGTTAATCGCTTTGTCAAAGGATATGACATTAACAAAGACACCCCAAATTCATTCATAAGATTTCATAACACATAAACAGAATGGGAATGTGATGAAGCTGATTGGCGATGAAGACGAGGTAAGATAAGTAACCAGCAAGACATGAGCTTTAACAGTATAAATGAATGTGGACTCACAATTTGGCAAGCAACAGGTCACTCATTTTATTTGTATCGTACTTGTAAGCAAATCTGCAGTTCTGATATAATTGAGAATATATTTGCACACATATATGCATATAACTATTAGTACTATTAGTACTCATTTTTTTTCTGTCCTTTGAGTATTAATTTGATCATATCCAAAGCATATTTGCGTATTAGACATAAGTAATGTTTATACTATAGTAATATAAAGTAACTATATAGTAAAATTAGCTTTTAGAAAAATGGGCCGATAAGCACTGCATTCCAGTGCAGAATATAAAACACTAAACAGAGTTTTGAGAGAAATTCTACAGTTTTCTGGTAGTATTTTAAAGCAGCCGGCGGTCTGGCATGGCCTACCTAAATATTATACATATGTAAGTGTGCAGTGCACTTGCATTTTCTGCAAAATTATGAATGTCAGTCTTGGTGACAGCAGATGCTCAGTTTTAACAGATTTGAGATCAAGGGCACGGGAACATCCTAACAACTAGGACTGCAGCCCATGCAAGAAAGTAGTTTTGTAAAGGAAAGCAGTGGTCATTCCGTTCTCCCCCAGTGCTGGTTCTGTGGTTGTTATGGTCGCTCGTCCTGAGCGGCTCATCCCGAAGCTCCACGGGACGCCTGACGCTCGCCCCCGCACCATCTCCACCCGCTGCCAGCCGCTGCCGCCTGGCCACCTGATCTCGTTGACTGGCCGGCGTAAGTTAGGTAGGCAGTCCCTGGCCCTCGCCTCCCTCCCTCCCTCCCAATATGCGCTTGGACCGGGGAACAGGCTGCACCTTCCCCTGTTCCGCAGGGATAGGGGGGCCAGATGGAGGAATTTGATTAAGCAGCAGTGGAAGACCAAATGTTCAATTGGATCCAGAGCCTGTGGAAGCAGAGGGGAAGGGGAAGGGGAAGGCAAAGTGAGGGGGGGTCCAGGGAAGGGGTAGGAATCTAAAATGGCTGGCTGGCGCGAGTCGGCCAACGGCGGCTCCAGAAGGGAGGTGAGGCGGGCGCTGAGGTGTAGTAATGCAGAAGCCCTTTTCCAAGTACCAGCTGGGCCTTTTAGGAGCCACTATCCCCACAGCAGACGCTCGGCAGTCTCCGAGCAGCTTGACTTTACCATATGTGGAACTTTTTTTTTTTTCCCTTTACGCTCCGCCTGGTTTCCCCCCGGTGGGACTCGTACCGCTGGGACACCGGAGGCAGGTGAATTGCTCTTAATGCAAGGCACTGAATCACGGGGCCAGCAGCAGGAGAGCCAGGTGCCTGGAGAGAGGAAACGGATCCAGAGAAAAGTCTGGCTCGGACCGCCACGACCTTGGAGCCTGGGTCCGGGCAGATGAGAGGATGTTTCGCTCTCGCTCGGGTTCCCTGCGCTCGCTCCTCTTAGATATCCAGACGCGTATTATTTTTTGCCCCGTCCGTTCCACTTTTGCTGCTGCTGTATCGTTTTTCAGAGTGCTTTCTGAAAAGCAACTCGATCCATTTTGTAAACTGGCTGTGTCTTTCATTTGCTCCATTTACCGCATCCTCGGCCGGCCCCAGGCAATCGGGCTCCCTCTCTCTCTCCACCTGTCCTTTCTGAATTCACCGCTGAGCTCTCAGGCGACCACAGGCCTGTTCACCACTTCTCCTGCCCTGTCTCAGAACAGGGTCTAAAGGTGTCTGGTTTTCATCATTTCTTTTAATCACGTTTTAGTTTTGGGGTCTTTTCAATAAAAAAAAAATCCAGTCTCTTATTCACTGGAAGTTATTTTTTTCAAATGATCCTCATCACAGAAGCAGCGTGGAGGAAGAAAATGTAACTCCCATTACAGGCACTGCAAGGCGATGTGCTGGGATCTGCTAGATTGTAGAGGAGAACAAATGATTTGTCCTGCTAAAGCATATGTAAAGCCAAACCATGTGTGCGCTTGAGTTTAGCATGTTCAGGAAGACGAACAAATTAGAAATAAACAGTAGTTTCTTCTTTATATTACAACGGGGGCAATTATAAAGAAGGGCTACATGTAATAAGATGTCCCCCCTGGATAATCTTGCTTTAGTTTATCATCTACATTTATAATTTGGATCTATTAGTTATTCGTTACATATATAATGCATAGTCTTTACCAAAAATTGTATTAATAAAAGTATAGCAGCTTATTATTATAATTATTATTTTTCCTTATGCAATCCTTATACAAATGAATATACCACAATTATCCAGTGAGAGAAATTCGATCAGCTCATTCCAATTCCAGGAATCCAGAGATCCAGATGAAATTTCAGAGCTGATTAGACTACAGGCTTTCAGTAAACGTGTTAAGATCTGGTCCCATTAATTGATCAGGAATAAAAATGAGGGAGTAGAGGGAGGATCTAAGCCAGGAGGTCATCTTCCCTCAGGCTGCCTTATATATAACTGTCAGTTTGGTCTTCACAACCTAAATAAATGAATAAATCGCCCTGGTCGCCGGTGTGGTTCTGTAGATCTGCCTTGATGTTGGACAGTACAGAAAACAGTGCAGGTGTGGTGCAGGTCAGGCTTTCATTAAGTTTTGTGAAGTTGATATACAACAACAGATTCTGTCTTAAAGGGTCAACCCTAAGATGGAGAGAGTCCTCACTGCTGTACTGGTTAAAAATGATTAAATGATCATTTACGTAATTTGTATTATATACTGACATCTTCCAGCTTGCACTTCCAACTTGTTCCGTTTGTCATATTAAGGATGCCCAAGGTAAATTCAAATTCGAATCTTCGCTTTTGCGTACAAACACAGAGCAGTCAATAATATGCAGAATATCCCATTTTCAATTGGATTTCTTCACTAAGATTCAGGAATATCTTCACTAATATTCACTAAATTCATTTTTTTATAATAAATACAGTTTTAATAATAAATTAACTGTGACTTTTACTGGTTAAATAAGGGAATATCAGGGCTTGTTTGGGAGGTGGGGTCCTGCAGAGCTCAGGTGGACGTGTTTTGAGGAGAAAGCAGCACGGTACGGTCACTCCATGGACTTTTCCTCCGGGGGGGAGCGGCAGCACAGCCGCTCCTGCCAGCGGAGGCGGGAGGGGGGCACGTTATGGCCGAAGGGCATCAAGGACAGCGGGTTAATGCACTCTGAAGGCTCCAGGAGCCATTACTCAGACACCATGTAATCGCTAAGAGTCCAAGAGTTTTTTCTTCTTCCTTTTTTTTTCCCTCCTTCCCACCCTCCTCATCTCTGTTCTAATCCTTCCAAATGGCTCTGGTGAAACTCTGCCAGTAGAAAAAAAAAGAAGCGAGCAGTGGGGTGCAGGTCTTTAAGCCATCAGCTGGAGATTTCACTTTGAAAAGCTGCCCTTTCCCCGACGAGGACAGTTCACCGCTCCCCCACCATCAGCGGGTTCAGCGTGCCCTGACCTCGCCATGCTTTGGAGTGTGTTGTGGGTTTTTTTTCCTTCTGTTTGTTTGTTTGTTTCTCGCGGGCGTTTTCTTTTTTTCCTGACAGGCTTGTCAGTAGGTCAGAGTTGGGTTTTTTTTTCTTTTCTTTCGAGTGGCAGTAGTCGAGGGAAGAGAATAACTTTGGCTTGGAGGAGCTCGCACACTTCGTTTGCGTCGGGGGGGTGGAACGGAAGAAAAGAATGGCTTTGGTTGGGGACATATGGAAAATGGCCCGTTGCGGTGTAGAAAATGGAGCTATTCATGCACGGTCGATTTTAACCAGCCGACAGACATTCCATGATACCCCTGTTTGCGCAGCTGTGCCCCCCGATTAAATTAGCCATTGTACCCCCTCCCCTTCCCCCCTCACCACCACCAGCCCTCTGCTAGTTTCCCCTGGCTCTCTCTTCCCCTCCCGCTCACCCTTAGCCAACGAGGAGTCCCACCAGAGCCGGTCAGGTGAAGGGGCGAGGCGAGTGACGCTCCCTTACACCCGTTTAAATGCACCTTATCAGGCGCAATAGCGGGACGAGACTCTTAAGACCTCCAGGACCCAGAGGGAAAGGGGGGCTATGATTTGGGGTGACGGCGGGGAGCGAGAGGGGAGTTTCCCCGAGGACTCGAGGCACTGGCGGCCCGGCAGGCTCTGACAGGCCTTCCAGGAGGGGGTCCGCGGGATTGGGGCTGTCAGCTGTTCCTGCGGAGCCGAATGTGCAGGCTAAAACGTCCGCCGGGAGTGAATTACTGAAGGCTTTTCTTACGCGCCTGGGTTTTAACTTCTACTACTACTTCTCCTATGTCTTCTTTAGAGGGGGTATGGATGGAAATCGTGTGTGTGTGTGCGTGAATTTGTGTGTGTTTTTTGTCTGTATGCAGTGAGGGGGGCTATAATTGAGAGCACAGAGGGAGCTGCGTATCTCCGTCTTCTGATTCGGAGGTGAAGACAAGAGCCCGCGGGGGCCCCCTGTCAGCGCGTTCGGGGCACGCTCGTCTCTAACTTCAATAAAAACACGCAGAACCAATTCCCCCACAAGGGCGCCTAGCCCGAAACCACCTTCCGCCAATAGAAGAGATTGCAGTTTGCTGTGGATCACCTCGTGTGCGACCCCGTGTTAGCGACAAGCACACTCCCCCACTTTTTGGGAAATGGGGGGGAAAAAATGTCAAAGAAAGACATACCAAATACCAAATTGCCTTTCTCGCACCTACCATTTCACACATCGAGTCCCTTTCCGCTGGCTCTGTGTTGACAAATGTCAAGAGTAGTCGTAGATAGGTGTGCCTTTCTGTGGGTAACCCAGCCTGCCAGCCAGACTGTACAACAGGACAACTCTACTCCTGCGAGAGAGAAAGGGAGAGAGAGAGAGAAACTGCACTGTTAGCATCAGACACTTCAGAACCACGAGCCAACAAAAAAAAAGAAGAAAATCTCACTCCTTGCCAGTACCTGCGGGAGCGACTCCTCCACCACCTTTTAGTTTATGCACTTTTTTTTTATTGTTGAAGTTTTCTTGTTTGTTTTTTGGGGAGGGGTTGGGTTTTTTTCCCACTTATTTATTTATTTTTTTGTCGCCGTTGTTGTTTATGTGTGCCTTGAGTTGCGTCTGGGGAAGTTGGTTTAGTTTGATTGTGAAGTTAGATGTAGATGAAGCGGCGCTCTCTCGATACTACCGCGACTGTCATCCTCGCAAGCTCTCGAAGAAGCCGTCAGTCACGCTGACACTGTGTTTTAATCATGGCTGTCCCACTTGCTGTGATGAAGGATAGAGCCAGGGTTCCATCCCTGGACAATTAGATTGCTTCACTGCCGGTGTCATACGGTGCCACTGTTTCAAAAAAAAAAAAAAACTGAATGTTTCCTCTCCTCTCGTTATTTCTGGTGTGCGTTTAGGGGAATAAAGTGATTTCGGGAGACGGTTTGGGCCGCGCCGATGACAGCTTTTACGTTAAGAAAGAAGAAAGAATGTGAACGGAAAAGAAGAGCGAAAAGCTCACGTGTAATCTTCAGAAAGATTAAAATTGACCTTAATTAAGTGGACTTTAATTCACCGCTGAAGACGTGAATGTCATAGTGCTGAGAAAAGCTTAATTAATGAGTGGTTTTACCTAATTGTAAATTAAAATCATCTGAATCGCTTGAAATATATTTAGATAATATTAGCAAGGATGTTAATCAGTTCAGCAAAGGAACACTTTACTGGATTTACTGCCCTCAAATCTTTTACTGAAGACAGTTTGTCCTGTACCTTAATGAAAACATTTAATGACTTTAAGTACTTTTTAAAATGTGTAGCCTTTATTCTACATCAAGGTTACATTTAAAACATTTAGAAGAGGCTTTCATCCAAAGCGACTTCCATTTCCTAACTACAGGGGGCAGTATCCCTGGAGCAACTTGGGGTTAAGGGTCTTGCTAAGGAACCCAGTGGTGGTGTGCTGAAGGTAGGATTTGAACTGATGACCTATTGGTCCACTAGGCCACCACCCCAACTTTTGGCTTAATTTGAAATACTTTACCTGATGGCCATTAAAACCCTGGCACAATGTCTCTTGGGGCAGTCTTTGTCATATCCATGTGTTCAGTCTTCAGCATCTCTAAGTGGTCTCTTCTGGAGGGTTGACCACTTGTAGAAACAAACTGCTTCTGTCAGTTTCAACAAGACCAAACTGCTTCTGTCAGTTTCAAGGAGACCAAACGTTCCTGGTCAAACAAACATGCAGCCATGGACTCGATAGCGACAAGAAAGTTTTTTGGCCACTGAACTTCAGTTTGATCTTTATTTTCTGTAGAATCTGAGAAACATAGTATAGTTGTTACAGGAAGATGTAATGGTATAGGAAGGCTCTGGAGATTACTTTAATCACGGTAGTAATAATGATGCCTTCTGTTAGCCCACCGCCCACCACCTTCCAGCAACAAGTACCAACCTTGATGAACTTAATAAGAAATCCATATGTTCAGCTGTGAACGAGCCTCAAATACATCACATGCATTATTTTAGTCACTCCCCTGAGCAGCAACAATCACTCTCAGTGAAAATCACAATCAGTTTGGCTGCGTAGAGCAGCTCCTCGTTCCTTCTAAAAAGAACCTGTGGACGTGAAGAATCTTTTAAACCTATGAAGAACCTTCATGAAAGGGTTCTTGACATATACATATCTCATTTAAAGTCATGCTTCTTTTAAGAGAATCCATTGAAAAGCTCTTTACAGTTTTACAGCATCATATGAAGATCCCTTTCTAGAACCCTTATTTCTAAGAGTTTACTCATAACATTGCACGCTTAACTCTGCTCATCAATGTAGGAACTGGTTTAGATGTTCTAACCTTTGTACATTACAGTAACGTCTAAAAGAAACTATTGTGTGCCTAGTATTTCAAGCATTGAAAAGGGGCACAAGTCCATCTATACATTTGATAGGTAGGCTGTTGTTATGGAAATTATTTTTCTAGAACCTTTCAAAATCTATTCGAAGGAGGGTGGGTTGCTCAGTAAGTCCAAAACTCTCACAACTAGTGTCTAACTAGAGCTCATTTTTGAGTATATATTCAAACTGTCAAAGGAGTTTTACAGTTAAAAAGACAAAGGAAGTGTAAGGAGTGTTTTTTTGAAACATGTATACCTTAGAAGGAGGTCTTTGGGTGTTCCTCTATCTCCATGGCAGAACAGGAGTGCATTCCTATCTGTTTGATGCCGTGGGTGCAATCTCAAAGGGTCTGATCCCTCTTGCCTTTTAATTCATTTGTCATGCTCCACAACAGTCTGATTTGTCTCCTGATTGTGTCCTGCTCTGCATCTGATTGGTCGCCCTCGCCTCTTTCGAACCTCGGAAACTATGGCAACGAGCATCCGAGGCGGGCGGCAGTAGAAGATGCCTGTTTGAAACACAGCCCTGCGCTGCATCCTATTTCTCCCTGTTTATTTATTATTATCTTCAATATCCATGTAGATGAGCTGGAATATAAATGGGGCTGCGGAAGCACGGCTGTAGCAGATGTCAGCGGCGCGTGTGGCTGCTCTGGGGTAATTGAGGGTCCAGGAGAGCGCTGGCGTCGGCTAAATTAAACCGGTGGCCCTGCTTGGACTCTCCAAGGCTCGGAAACAGTGGGGCCGCACGGGCAGGGGGCGCCATTCCAAATTTACCTTCATCCATGCGAGGAGTGGGCGGGGAAGGCAGGGGCGCAGTTGGAGATGCGGCACTAGAGCCACAGGATTACCTGTGCCCGCATCCCCTGCGCCGAGCGAGGAAGAGGACTGGGAGGGACTGCTGAGAGGAGCAGAAAGGACGGCTCCAAAGCGCCACCAGACTCCCTCGGCTTTCTGCTTGAAGTGAACTCGCAGGTAGAGCGGAGTGTGGCAGGTGCCAGCTCCGTGCTGCCAGTTGGCCATTGCATGTGTTCTTTTCCAGCTCTTTGACGTTGCTTTCTTGAAGCCACAATTTCCAGTTGCAAACCGTGCTGCCAGTGTGTCGTTTCTCATTGTTAAAGCAATGTTTCACAAATGTAAGTCTGCCCAAAATGTACTCATTCCGCCAGTCTAGGCTTCTTGAGTTTAGCGCTAGAGCCAAAATGCAGCTTTCAAAATGGCTCTGGCTACTGTTTTTAGCTATAATTCTTCCTCTGTAGAAGACACCAGAGAGCAACCTTTCAGAAGAGGCCCAGTGAAATCATTAAAGAATAAAAATACATTTTAATTTAATATTATTCAATAGAATCATTGTGTGTTATATTTAAACTCCACTCTAAACAAAAGTATTGTAGTACTGCTATCATAGTAGCATGTCTGAGTAGATACAGCCAAAAGAAACCTTCCTTTGGTTAGGTCTTCAGAAACTGAGTTGGAGGTCTAATACATCAGATTAAGTTACAGTGGGGGGAGGCATTTGGCAGACACCCTAATCCAGAACTTAGAATCATTAGTTATAGGGACAGTTCCAGTGGAGACACTGAGGGTTAAGTGTCTTGCTCATGCACACAATGGTAGAAAGTGTGCGGGGGGTTCGAACCTGCAACGTGTTTTCATTTAAGACGAGTGATTGATTCGTCACTTTAGACCTTCCATATGAGTGAATATGTGCCCCCAGCCTAACAATGCATTTCAGTCATTTTTTAGAAGTAAATTTGCATTGGCAGCTCAGTCCTTTACTGAAGGACTCACTGTAAAACTGCTATGAACAAGGTAAAATATATGTTAATATCTTTTCTGACATGACTCAGTTTTGACATTTATTAATAACACTGGTGGTCTAGCTTTAATAGTCATGGTGGGTGACTGAATATCAATGCCACATACAATGCAAGAAGCTATCGAAGCAGTTTGAAAAGACTTAAAAAAAACTCAGCTATTACCCACCATTACTTTTTAATTAGGCGCCAAGCTCCTGTGGAAAGTAAGGAAAAAAACTCCAGACAACCAAACATGAGCTACATTTGGGACACAGAGAAAACTTTGTCAGTTTGATTTTTATTTCATAATACTGTTTAAGAAACCCTTGTTGTCTTCCCTCATGTTCATACTGTAGCACCGACAGCCTCCCATTCGAAGACTCTTAAAGATCCAGACCTCTTTTCCGCTGTTTCCTCTCTTCTTATTGCTGACTTTTGAATCTCCACCAAATAATTGTTGTTACTGGGAGGGTTTGCAGGGACACTCTGGCCTACGTTCTCCATTCCTTCGGCCTCTGTGTCTTTTTCACACTCTCTGCCATTAGCTAATTACATACAGGTGCTTTCAAAGCGTGCGTTAGTCTCGATCTGAGAGGAAACACGAGAGAAAATACATAAAGAAACGGCGACGGGAGGAAGGAGAAAGGGTGCAGAAGAACTAAGGTAAAAAAAAAAAGAGAGAAAGAAAGGAAAAAGAAAAACTGGAAGAAGTGGCTGAATTTGCTGTGTGAAGCAAATTATCACCCCACGTAGATTCATCACTTCTCCCCACTGGATTATGGAAGGGCCTTTCTAATGAAGTTCGCCCCGTCAAAATGAAGGGACTAATTCTGATTTAGCTGAGGTAATGAACTTCCCCTCTCCTGGCGCGAGGGGCACCATGGGGCGGGCAAGGAAGACGAGCCTCAGCAGCATCGGGAGAGAGAGAGAGAGAGTGAAGGAAGGAGGGAGGGAGGGATAGAGAGAGAGAGGTAGCATGTTGTGAAGAGGTAGAGAGAGAGAGAATATGTCTCACTGACAAAAAGGAAAAGGAAAGAAGAAAAAAAAAACATTATGCAAAATGCCTGTCTGGTATTTGCTGAAATGTATTAAATTTCCAGAGCAGGGGCCTTGTGTTATATAAAATTATGCTAATGCCCGGCGGCCCACTGTGACTGGCGGCTTGCTGCTCCCGAGCATGCGTGCCTGGCCGCAACATGGAGCGCGCTCAGTGGGACTCGCCTTTTCTATTAAAGCAAAACCTCCAGACACCTGATGATGAATTTGCTTCTGCCAAATGTTCTTCCCTTCCCTTCTTCCCTTCTCTTTTTCTTTTTTTTAAGGATGGGGAGGGGAGGGGGCTGGGGTTAAAGAAACCAGCATCTCTTTAAATGACTGGGGAGGAAGTGTGCTGTTCTGCTCGGTGTGTAGTGTAGTTTTTGTTTTTTTTTTTTAACATTTTTTTTTCTTTTTTGGGATTGGGAGGGGGTGTCCCTCTGCAAGCAGGCTCAGGGAGTCAATTAAGGCGAGCGCTGATAATTATAAGCCGGCTGAACACAGAGGCTGGCTAATTGTTGAGTGCTCCATGCCGCGAGCCAAGCCAAGGGGACCCCTCTCTCTCTCTCTCTCTCTCTCGCTCACTCTATCACTCTCTCTTGCCACTCTCTTTGGCTCCTTTTGTGTGTATGGGCCTTGGACTACCGGATCCTGAATATGTCTGTAATTAACTTTTACTCCGTCCATCACCTCTTTTTCCAGGCCAAATGGAGGGACCTGCCCCTTTCTTTCCCCTCTGAGAACCCTCCTTCCTTTTATAGGCTTTTCCTCATTCGTAGGTGCAGAATAGTCCGAGCACTAGTACTTGACCTTTTTTTTATTCTTCTGGCTAAAGTGTAGAAACTGTTTGCTCCACAATGGGCACGAAAGCAGCTATTGAGTGCGGCTAGTGTGTGGTGTGTATGTATAGAGTGGTCTTTTTCACACAATCCATCAGTGCACTGCACACTGTTTGGCTCCCAGTAGACTGGCATTCCTGCCTTCAGCGTCTGCCCCCACCTATCATTAGACAGCCGGCCCGCCTCCCGCTCCCTGCGAGTGCTGCTCCCGCGAATGCCAGTAATTTTGCCTCCGTTAATTGGACGGACAAGCCCCGGAGTGTTTTTTTTATTTTTTATTTTTTGCTTTTGAAATTGCAGTAAATCAACAGCGGAGATGTAGGACAGCTTCGCCATCTTCAAATCCCTCCAGAGAACATCAGTGCGTCTCCAAAGGTACAGCGCATGCTCGTGGTTTCCCCTCTGAACCGTCTCCACGTTCAGCAGCATGCTAATCGGGGTGCAGCATGCTGTGCGTTCCCATTGATGCCCCATTATTTAGCTGACAAGGCCCCTCTTGATAGGCACAAAATGTACACATTAGCTCTTCGTTGTTTCCGCGGTTCCCTTCATCGCGCTTTTTTTTCCGACCTGCCATTTATAGTCTGTGGGGAGGTTGGAGGTTTGTCACTATGATCATTGTTCACTTGACCAATGCCTGATCAGGTCATAGCCAGGTAACAAACTGACAGCCTGAAATGTAGCCTGTAATTAATTACAGTTACTGAAAAAAGTCTTTAGATTCATTTACATTTTGTACCGCCAGATTTGAGACCTTTCTCTGCTAATTTTAATGTCAAAAATGACAAAAATAATGTTTTTTTTTTCCAGAAAACAATATTGTGTATACACAATATTAACATCACATTCACATTATAGTAAAAAGCACAAAAGTCTCAACATGCTAGCTGCCGTAGATAACACTTTTCCCTCAATGTCTTCCTTATTTTAGTTTCATTCACTTGCTGGCTAGGAACCCACTAATCACATGATGCTACAAAACACTGGGATAGTGAAGGTAGACGTGAGTGAAGGTAGAAGGTAGTCATATAAAGAGATTCTGTAATATTACACTTACAAGCAATATTGCTATGCCATTCTATCTCCAGGAAATGCATTTTCAAAGGCTTGAACATTGCGGATTTAACATCCTCTGGCAAGTGCTGCAAGGTACCTGGGATCTCCTAGTGATTTCAGAAACACTTGCTAATGAAAGGATGCAGAAATCCTGCCTTGCTTATTCGATGGTGGAAGCTAATCAAGAAAATGAAGGCAACTCAAGCAGCGATTGGTCTGCAGGGAGACGCGCATCTAAGGTATCCTCTAGCATCTTCAAAATCAGTAATGGGGGAAAAAAATCCAGAATGTTCCCATGTGATGGGCTGCGCACTCGAGAGATTATCCTCATTCTCTTTCATACACACGCTTCCACACCAATACACACACGTGCGGGCTCTCCCTGGGAGGTGGAGTCGATTTGTTTGCATTTCTTTTTCCCCAGGCTTTAATCACTCAGATTTTGGTCCATTATCCGTTAATAGATAGCTCCCACAACGAGCGGCGAGAAAGCAGACCCACCTACTGCTTACAGGTCTGTATCTAACCACAACAGCCTTCAGAGCCCGTTTTAATCAGGGGAGGAATGGAGGGAGTTTCATCGTTTTAAAGTTGAAAAAGCAATCGCGCAGTCTCATCCTCGGCCAGGCAGCCCACTGACCACGTGACACGCATGACGTTCCTGCCAGTTTTCCAGACGCAGCTTAACTCCCAGCCTAGACTGCATTTCACTGTCAGTGGGGTCCTCTGCTGAAAAAAGCAGAATGTATTATTGTGGGTATGTACCGTTCTGCCGCATGGAGATCGGTTTATTGTCTTCGCAAAACTCCTTTCAGGTCGGTTTAAAGAGTTTTAACGCAGCGCAGCAGGTCCCTTTAAAACCAGCGTCTGGAGACGTTCACCGGCCCCTGGTGGCGGCTCTAAATCTATGTATCAGATTTTTCCATGCCTGCGCCAAGAGCGAACGTTGAGCTCCGAGTCACCGGCAGAATTGTTAGCAGGCTCTTGTAGAAAGAGAGAGACACGCAAAGGAGGCAATTTTCATGAAAAAGAACACCACTTTCTGGACTTTACCTCAGCTTTTGGCTGAATGAATGATCTCCTCTTGTGGAGCCACCAGTTACACACCAGTTAACCCCTTCAGATCTGTGTTAAAGGGGAAGGCAAGGTTTCTATATAAATCAATCACTGAGATTTAAAAGTCATTTAAAGTGGTTTGCCGTGAAGTGATGCATTATAGGGAATGTTCTCAGCTCTGATTTCTTTATGATAGTGCTGGTAGGAACCTGGGATCACGATAGTTGTCAAAATTGCAGTATAAGTCATGTTATTTGCTGTTTCAAAAGTCCAGTGAACCTATTCCTCTTTTAGGGCTTGTTATGTGAGACTGATGATGGTAAATCTGAAAAAAAGACTTGCCTCTCAAGGCCCTGCAAGTACCACACCATGTGTTTTTCAAAATGCCCAAATTCTTATCTTGGACATCAGGTAGTGTATCTATAACCATTTCATGGCGCGGTTTCCTCCGAGGTGGCTTTGGGCAGTTAAGATTTCAGCGCTTGAGCACAAACACCTACAGATACAATCCTAGCAATTCAGCTTTAGACCGCAAAGCACAGATCAAGCCAATCCCTCTCTTCCACATGGGTATTTTTCAGCTCGAAGATTAAGAGGAGAAGGTGCATCCTGTATTTTTACCATCAGGAGTATTCTTTTATTTCTCCACTTCCCCTTCCCTCCACATGGGAGAGAGATTAGGCGCTGGCGTCGGAACGAGCTGCTGAATGCATAAAGCATGAGGGCGGGAGCGGCAGGCCCTGTGGATATGCAGATGGGCTTTCTGCTTTCTCTGGTGTCAGCGACACCCGGCTGCAATAGGAGCAGCGCTGTCTTATTCTTAAAGAGCAACAACAGTGAAATCATGGAGATATGGAACCGAAAAATTTATTTGATACTGTATCTACTGTTCTTTGATGGTTCATGAGTGTCTTCCCCACCTCGTCACCAAGGAAAGTGTTCTAGTGGATCACATGACACATTTCGCATTACTACTTCCATTCCTGAACTACAGGGGGCAGTCTCCCTGGAGCAACTAGCAGGATCTTGCTCAGGAACCCAGTGGTGGTGCTGAAGGTAGGATTTGAACCCATGACCTCTTAGTCCAGAGACAAGTATCCTACCCACCAGGCCACCACCAGCAGCACCACTGACATGTAAGTTACATGCAGTGATAACAGTATGCACTTGAGTTACTCGTGCTTGAATTGTGCCAGATTATGACATAATGCTAGCTAGCTTGCTAATGCTAGTGAAGTGCCAGTTATGATCTTTTAATCAATGACTGTAAGTAGTTCCTACAGATCCGTAAAACCAGAGGCCTTTCTAGGCTTGCCTAGGGCGGCACTGGCCGGCGGGTACCAATAGGGTGCGAACCCCCAACCATCCACAATGTCAGATTAGTCAATCGACTCCTTGTCTGCTGCAGCAGAATGGCAAGAAATGCCTGTGCGTAAAACCCTTCAGTTCCTAAAGTGTCTTACTGTGGTAGGCCTGTCCTTAATTATATCACAACAGCCAGCAGCTGTTAACCCAGAAGCCTGGAGGAGAGAGGAAAGGTTGTTGCCACTGATCTTTAAAGAAACAGTAGTGAGTAGCTGTCAGCAAACACACAGGATGGAAAGGAAGAGCGAGAGAGAGAGAGAGAGAGGGAGAGGGTCAGGGATGGAACCGAGGAAGAGAATATGAGTCACAGGAATGCAGGGAGGGAAGAGAAGACAAATGGAAAAAGTTTCATAAGGAGAAAAGCAAGAAGTGAGGCTGCCAGAAACCAGAAAATCATTCAGTTGAGTCAAAGCAGGCAAATCTAAGAGTTGTGGCTCTTGAGAGATCCGTCCCCTTGTTGTTTTGGCACTGAGTGACTCTAAAGAATCCCAAGGCAGGAAACAGGACCTCACAATTTCTGCTCTGCGTGTGTTATGTCAAAGGAAATCAGTCCTTTGTAATATTAACCCAACATACATAAAAATATTAACTCAATATTCCTCCTAATCACATGATGCTACCAAAACACTGGGATAGTGAAGGTAGGCACATGCTTCTCTAAGTCATATGAGGAGCCTCTGCATCTTTCCAAACTGTTAACACAACTCAACATGCTTGGAGGAGAACACTAATCCTCTATTCTGTTACATGTCTGACCTAACAGACACATCCAATTGCTGGCCTCTTGCTGAGTAATGAAGGGAGAGGGAGGACCATCCTACCCACCCAGAGAGAGTGAGGCCCACTCCTGGCCAGGGTTGGCTGTGGCAGGGCAGGAGATAGAACTGTTGATCCCTGATGGTAGGATCTGTGAGCCTGATAACTACAACTTTTAAGAGTTTTTTTTTTAAGTTAATACTCTAATAATAAGCTGAAGATCCTTCTCTTTGTTGGAGCGGAGTACTGAAGGGAGCGATCTCGTCTCCCTGTCTGAAGCACACCCAGCTGTAATGAACTCCGTCCGACGACGGAGCGCGGATCGGCCGAACAGAGAAGACAGTTCCCTCGTTTTGACACACGCGGGAATGTGGTCACAGAAGCAAATCCTCTCACAGAACAAAATGAACGACTTCTTTAAGACGGGCTGTGCTGAAGTCTCCTACTGTGGGATATATGTGACTGCGGAGGCCTCGCTAAGATGACAGAACCTCTCTCATAAGCATCTGAGGCAGTCTGGTTTTAATATGCTTGCATTTCAGAGGCTGCCACACATGTTGCCAGTTTTTTTTTTTTTTTTGACATGAAGCACGGACTGAATTTTCCAGTGCATGACTCATTACTGTTTTGTTAGTTGTGCACTTGCGGTTCTTTTTCTGTTTAGAAAATGAGTTCCTTCGCTTTCTTCATGCATCCTGAGTTTTCCTGTTTAAGGTGCTAATAGAAAAGAGTGTAAAGCTTTGTGATGACAGCCAGGAGTCGACACTGTGGTACATTCGTTTAACTCTGTTGCAGAACAACAGTTTGCCATAAAAGCCAAAAAAAAAAGCGCATTAAACTGAAGATGGGTCTTTTGGTCGTTTTTTTTAAAAAATCATTTTAGTCAAAATCTGTTAAAACAACACAGAAATCTGTTTTTTAATTACCATCAAATTTGAAAGGGTACGCTGTAAAAGAACAGTAATTTACCTTCAGCAATTGTAATAATTTACAGTTAATTACTGTATTTTCTGTGAGGGACGCTACAAAGCGCCGCCCCATCATTGCAATATTCATAATCATAACACTTTTGACCAGAGGTTTGACCTGTTTCTACCTAAATTCACCATTTTATATTTAAAATAGAATTTACAATGTATTACAGCAAGTTACTGTAGTGTTTCTGATACCAATGCACAGATGCACAGCAGTTTTTTCAGTATATTCAAATTATATCCCAAAAGTGGCTCACTGTTTTAGCTTTATGGGCGGTGACATACTATTTTAAACATCATCCAGATATCTTTGGCGTACTGGAGAAATTCCAATCAGTCACATATTTCATAGCACTTGCTGATTTGGGGACATTCAGTATTCAAGCATTATTTAATAGGCCATGGCAAACACAGCCAATCACCGTGTATACAGGACATACTGTATACTGTTGCAATTTATATAGTTTTCTACACCAGTATACTGTTCTGTGTATACTATGGAGTATACTGCACACTACATCATACTGCACCAGTATAGACAGTCTGTATACCAGTGTACACTGTACGCTCCTCAAAGCAGCCTACAGAATAATATCTGTATTTTCCATCATGTTCTGTTTACAGTACTACAGGGTCATATGGCTGCGGGTGCTCACGTGCCTGGTTACGTCCTTTTGAAATGAGCATGTTGCATTAAGCGATGCAGACTCTGTGTGTTTGAGTAGTTAAGCTGGTTCAGGTGCCTGTGCTAACAGGCTCACTCACTCCACTCCATGCTAAACGGCCATCTGTCCCGGACCCTTTTTTCGGGTGCAGGGCCGCTCAGGTGGCTTGTCTTGCCAGCGCTATATCACGGTCTGTCCTGCTAAGCACTCCTCTGGGTCCTTTGGTGGGCCGCAGCTGGTTCCTGGGGGTCCGGCCGGTGCGGCTGCCGGATCTGGCCCCATATGGCAGGCGCTGGACCGTGGAGAGAGAGAGTGGATGAGTCATGGGTGACTTCACTTACCTTATCATTCTGATTGTTAAAGCAACTCACACTTTGAACCGTGAATGCATGTTTTTTTTCCAGTATGGGCATCCACATACCAATTAACATCAATAATAGGATCCCCGTATCCCTTAGAAGGTGTATTCTTGCATTGCTATGCAACTGCTGTATGTTTACTGTATGCTGCATTAATATAGAGTTCACAATCTGTGTGCGCAGGTTCAAAACCTTTTGGCTTTTTTTCTGGAGTGGAGAGACAAAGCAGAGCACAAGGCAGACACATTGATTCATCATTCCTCATTTGTTGGCCTTTTTTCCATTTATTTATGACCAGCTGACATGAAAGCCCCCTGCTAATACTGCCACATAATTGGAGGGTCTATGCCCCTCCCCCTCCCAGAGTAGTTTGAAAGCAGTCGTGTGCGATTGTGTGTTCATGTTGGTCATAGTAAAGTGGATCAGCATGTGAAACTGGAGCTGTCTGTGTGTTACCATGTTTTTTTGTCTGTGTGAGAATGTAGCCCCATGTTGCCCTTACTGTAGGATCAACTGTGATAGTTCCTACATGAGCATTCACGCATGCATATTTGAAATTATATCACTATGGAAACTCTTTCTTTAACAATAAATGTATTTCTTATTCATTGTCTTACATTAAAAATGATAGTTTTGGCTTAAAATCAATAATCACTGAATATTCAGCTGTTCAGATCATGTGCTTTGCTTATAAAAATAATTGCACTGAGAAATTAAATGTAAATGAAATGAGAAAAAAAAGAAATGGCAATTTTTTGCATTCATTTCAAACCTAAAAGCAGTGCATTTACATGTTGGAGCAATAAAACAGGCAGTAACAGAGAAATACTCATACTTGCCCTCATGCCAGAAGCCTTCAGCTACTTCCCAAAAATGAGCAAATCTCAGATGATTCAGCGAATCGCCTCGCTGGAAATGATGGGTTTAGGTCATGGCCACGGCCGCCATATGCAATCCCGGTCGATATCCTTGTCTTGAGCCATCCGCTAGCCATTAAGAGCTGCTGCAGACCTCCCTGCCCTGTGAGGATAAGGCTGGGGTTTTTCAGGGTAATGACGGTGGAGAATGTTGTTGGTTTACTCTTAAAGCAGAGAAATGTGGATAAAGTATGATGAAGTGAACAATAGGGCTGTCACGATTATGAAGTAACTTTACAGGAGATGGAAAAAAAAATGTGTACACACTACTCACTGTAAAATATACACACACACTAATACGACCAAAAGTATGAAAACATGCTAAAAAGTATGTGGACGCCTGAAAATATGCCTGTATAAGCTTTTGAATTGTGTTTTTTGGTGGTTAATCTCTAATGTGTTCAATTAATTACTTATTTGATAATTCATTATAGAAGTAACAGTATGGATTGTTATACTATAATAATTATTATTATATGATTGAATATGATTGATATGAAATGAATAAGTTCTTTCAAGCTGTCCTTTGAAGTATACAGTGACTTGAATTAACTTTTTACCATTATTTGTTAATAAAAACACAGATAGAAAAAAAGACGAGGCTTGGTTGGTTCGTAAATTAGTCAGTTGGTCGGTTGGTTAGTTGTTGGGTTGGTTGGTTAATTGAATGGTTGGTTGGCTGGTTGGCTGATTGGCTGTTGGTTGTTTGGTTGGTCGGTTGGTTGGTCGAATGGTTGGTTGGTCTGTTGGTTAGTTGTTTGGTTGGTCGGTTGGTTGGTTGGTTTGTTGGTTAGTTGTTTGGTCATTT
>JBBPCY010000013.1:3956758-3969088 GCA_037974405.1 Brachyalestes nurse | reverse complement strand
TGATAAAACTGCGTTGGAGTTTCTGTGTAATTGTTTTATTGTGTTTTGAGCGAGTTTTGTGGCTCCGGGCAGCTGGTTGGAGAGTTTTTTTGTTTGAACGGAGCGGTGAACCGAGAGAGACGAGTCGACTCCTTGTGCGGTTCCCCGAAGCCTTGTCCTCAGTATGAATGGAAAGGAAGCGGTATTTAAGCATTCATTGGTTTATAATTTTGTGGTAAAGAAAAGGTGTCTCCAAACAAAATGGCACCTCAGAATTTCTCCTCTCCTTCACAGCAAATTAATCGTGATACGAACCGAATCGTGAGTCAAAAATTGCGAAACGAACCAAATCGTGGGTTTGGTGTCATTACAGCCCTAGTATATTCATATTTGAGTCATTAGTTACGTAATATTTACTAAAAATACATTCAGTATTCTTTGCTAACAAATAAATCTACAGTGTATGTTCTTATCATATATATCATTTTATTCATCACTACTGACCTATAAAACAACACCTTATATAATAATTATAATGTGGATCACCAGACGAGAGTTAACAAGTGCATTTAAAGTTAAAGGACAGTCTAGAGTTTGGCTCTTCACCAAAAACCAGTTAATAGGAGTCAGACGTGCACTGTTACAGATTCTCTCATCTCATAAAGAACATTTATTTGATATATTTTCATTTATAGTTGTTCGCTCGACAACTTACCAATGCTTAGCAAGAATAAAACATTTAAATAAATGGTAAAAACCTGTGACAAGCAAGCTTTTGACTTGTAGTACTTGACTCTGTATTGCGCTGTTAGAGGACCACACAGTCTGAAGCACCAGATCATACCCTGTGTAGGATCTCATTGATTAGTTCTGTTTGAGTTTCTCCGCTTCTCCAGGCCTGGTCTAGTTTAAGTATTTTGCTTGTTTGTGAGACCCATTCCTCCACACGCCAGAAATCAAATTTAGAATAAGTGCTGCACCCTGAACAGCACTGAATTAACCAGATGGCTTTATGGTATGCAAGAAGATGAGAAGAGAGGATCAATTTAGAAACGGCACCATCTATCCTGCACAATCTACAGTACAGGGTCCTCATTATCTCCTGCGCACCCTCGCTGACAAATTTCAAAGCCAGTCCTCGGCCCGTTTGATCTTATTAGCCAAATTGTCTGTCCGTATTTTTGTTGGTCTTATCCGAATGTTTTTTTTTATATGAGGCATCAGAAATGTGGATTATGTGAATAGTCTGATTTAGCAGTCCATGTGTTGTGTTGGTGGCTTTACAGAAAGCTTCATGAAAAACCTAACACTGATCTAAATCTGAATATAATTGGGATCACGTTTAAAACATGTGTTTGTATCATTTGTCGGTTTTATATTGGCACGTGTTTTGTACCCCCATGAAGAACTGATTCCAGAACTGATCTGAAGATTGTTTTATTTTAAACATGGACGTCTGTATTGTAAACCACCATGTTATCTTTCTCCTACTTTTTTATATCCATTACAAGTAAACAGTCTGTTTCTGTGCATTTTAAGATACAGTATATGCAAATATCTCTGTTCTGATTGGTTGTCCTTCACTGTGCCTCATTCAAACAGCAGTGCCTGCAGAAACACTCCTTATAGCTTCAGTCTGAATGGGCGGGGCTAAAGTAAAACTTAAAACCTTTCTCTCTCTCTCTTTCTCTGTCTCTGCCTCTCTTTTTCTCTCTCTCTCTCTGGCTCGCGCTCTCTCTCTCTCTCTCTCTCTCTCTCTCTCTCTCTCCAGTATTTGTCCAGGCCAGTAAGCTCCAGCAGCATATCTTCTCAGCTCATGGTCAGGAGGATAAGATCTACGACTGCTCGCAGTGCCCTCAGAAATTCTTCTTCCAGACGGAGCTTCAGGTGAGTGCCAGACTGAGCGCTCAGATTTGCACACTCAGCACACCTGATTCAAAACTGCAATACAAAAACTGCACAATTCTTACTAACTCAAATTCAGGAACCCAGTGGTGAAGGTAGGATTCGAACCCATGACCTCTTGGTCCAGAGCCGAGTATCGTACCCACTATGACATTGCATTCAAATGCACTGATTTAAGGGTGGTAGTGGCCAAGTAGGTAAAATGCTTGTTTTTGAACCCGATGACCACAAGGTTGCAAGTTCAACCCTCCCCCCCTTCTACTATTGTGTCCTTGAGCAAAACACTTAACCCTCAGTGTCTCCAGGGGGACTGTCCCTGTAACTGACTGTATGAGTGTTGTAAGACAAGGGAAAATGATAAACAGTCCAGTGTGTTGGTTTCCTGGTTGGGTGGTGTAGTGAGTATGACCTCTGTCTTCCTTGCAGTAGTTGGGGGTTCGATTCCCTGCTCAGGCATCCACACCACTACACCAACACCAGTCCCTGGGCAAGACTCCTAACATTTACTTGCATCTGACACATATCTCAGTTGTAATGTGGATCTTCTCTCTGAAGAAATCTTTCTGCCAAATCCATACATGTAAAGTCACTGTTCTGGAAGTTAGCTAAACGTTAGTAGATAGTATAACATAACATATGAACTGTGTCAGGAGTACCTTTAACACATTCTCTGTCAGTACTGGATGCTTTTAGCACAACTCAGCTTGAAAAATGAGTCTTGGAAGCGTTTGTCTTGACCCCTGAGAAAATACATTTCTATTGGAAAACAGTGCATTCAGTTTGACTGGAGTAAAATTAGTTTCCTCTTAGATTGTTTAGAACTTCAAAAGACTATTTTGTTTTGGCCGATGATGTCTCTCCAGTGACCTTTTTGATATATTTATTGTGTCTAAATCAACACAAGTATAGTTTGTAAGACTAAATATAAAAGCCATGACTTTCTTTACATATGTGCATACAGCTGTGAGAAATTCCGTTATGAACAGAGTACTTGTATAGCTATGCATATGACAAATAAACAACCTTGAATCTTGAGAAGAAAGAGCAGAAATAGCCACTTGCGATACACTGGTCAAGGTTTTTTTATGACCTACACCTACATAACCCATTACGAGAGATAACTGTCCCACACAACTCGCAAAAATCTTCATTAATCAATGACCCGAACCCGGCGCAAACCACAGTGTTTCTCCAAGTTGTGTATAATTTAGTTGGAACGCTGCTTTGTCACTTTTTGACCTGCACCATGAAACTTTTTTAATAAGCTCACCCAAACTGACCTGACCCGTGGGTTACCAATTGACCCGCACTTCACTAATAGCCCTGTATTTACCTCAACCTTGAAGGGTTTATAATAAGGCAGATGTAATAACAGATTAATATTCATTACAACACTTTGGAAAAGGGCTTTGCTGTGATTTTATAAGAAGTTTGGGCTCAGTAATCCTAAAATATATTGCTGCTACGGTTTGGAATACATGGTAGGAAATATGGTAAATAAAGGCATTAGTCATACAAAAGATACCTCTGAATGAATCACCAGGTGTGTATTTTGGGATGCTGTGTCATTTTTTTTTCCATCACAAAGCACATCAGGGGTGCAGGCCCAAACCCGTTAGTCGCTCATTAGTTACAATGAAGGAAGCGATGCTTTGAATTAAGTAACATCATTTTCACATGAAGGATGTATTTTCTCAGCAATTGTTAAATAAGAGTGAGCTGAAAGACAGAGCTCTGCTGGTGTAGCATGTTTTATTCATTCGGTAATGAAACTTGTCTGAATGCCAAGTAATCTGCATCAGCGCGGACTTCAGCTTCCTTCGCAAGGCCTTTTATTGATAATCGTCCGAGTCTGTTTTCATATTCGCATTCAGACGGCGGCGTCCACCGTCTGCGGCTGGCCAGAAGGAAGGTGAGCGCCATCATTATCTCGGAAGCCGCTGTAGGTCCGCGGCAGCAGAATAAACCGAGTGTGACATGCCGACACGGCCGGTCGTCATGGAGACGGTAAATAAGGAGCCCCAGTGCTTGCAGAGTGTATGCCAAGCGTGTGTGTAGGTAAATCCTTTATTAGGTTTTTCTAATCTATAGGGTTTTTTTGGTAGACAAACGTCGCGATTACCTGTAAACAACCTTTCTTTAACCTGGGGGATGTTTTTTTTTTTTTCTTTTTTTTTTCTCGAGACTCTTTGGGATGGAGTGATGTGGGTCTCCCTGTGGTGTCGTTTCATGCGTGCTTTAGTTGTTTTACAGGCTTTTTGTCGAGACAAGAGCAGACATGAAAGACCTTTGGCTCTTTGTTCTGGATCAGGGAGGTTATGAAAGGAGCAGAGGATTGCGCTCGGGGAAATATTGTTATTATATTTCACCTGAAAATTGTTCCCAGATTGTGCCCCATGGGTAGATGCATCAGACATACACACTCATCCACACACACACACACACACACACACTCATCCACACACACACACACTTACCCAAGCCTTCATGCACATAGGTGCACGTTCAAAAGATTGTAAATAAATTCAGCCACACTACAGTACTGTTGTTCATATTTTGTATGTCGATACACAGTGCTGTGACATTACAGCTGTGCGTTTGAAGGGATAATTGTTTTATAACCGCATATTTAGAGCAGATCCCGATATCTCTCTTCTTTTTTGGGAGGAGAAGACCTTCCTCAAGGCCTTCCTGAAGTACCCCGGTGTCATTTTTGACAGTGACATCATGCACTACAGCACCAGGTTACAATAAGGATTTGAGGTTGATTTAATATTAGTTTACTAAGGGTTAATAATTAGGCCATAAACACCTTAAATGGCCCATGTCCTACATTTCTACCTCTGAGGTTTAAGTACTATAGCCAGTCATATTCAGTTTCTACATTATTACCTTATAATAAACCGTCTATTTTTGTTACTGTGCCTTTAAGATATATGCAAATATTTCTGTTCTGATTGGCTGTCCTGCATTATGCATCTTTTAAAATGCAGTGCAAGCAGAACGGTACGTTTTAAAATGTTAACAGTGCACTACATTAAATGCTTGTATTTAAACAGAGGGAGTAAAAATAAGGTTTTATTTAATGTATCATTACTAAGCTGTTATAAAACAAATAAAAATGCATCACAGACCCAAATAGTAAGTCCACATTCATCTATACTGTACAGTACATCTATACATCTGTAACCCTGATATGGATTTGACTTTTTCTGCATTACTGCAGGTATACCTGCCAGCTTCATCACATTTTATCAGCCTCAGATATACCAGTTCACTGTGGCCCTTATTATTTCTATTCAAACCACTTCATATCAATATTTAAAGTGTTTATGCCCTGACAGGGTTAACTAATTAAGCAAGACGGGTAGAGTCGAGAAGTAAAAGGTATGATTGCGAAACAATTGATCATAAATGCTCATAGTCGACCCTCATCGATCTGCTCTGACTCAGTCATTCCTAGAAGGCACGGTTTCCATGGCAATCAGAAGATCATGGTGCAGTAAATTTACATGAATTGTTTTTTTATTCATTACTCAATGAAAGAAGTAGTGAAATGTTGTGGAAATCATGGTTCAGGCAGCACCATTTTAGATTAAGGCACATTTTTTCCAGAACGTTAGCATGCCAACATGTAAAAATACGTTTTTAAAAAAGACATGCACAAAAAGAAGCAAAAATGTCTAGTTTATATAGATGATGTTGTATTTATTTGTGATAGAAAGGTTTGTTAGACGTGTTAATAAATCTGTACTTCATTTCAAAAAGTGATTAATTTTGTGTGATTTTTATGTGATTTTATCAGTACATCAAATATATGCTAAAATTATATTAGGTATACAAAGATTACATTTATTTCTGGAGTCTCGTAATGCTATTGTTCAGTAATTCATCTAAAAGCAGTCCCTGCTATGAAACCCATATGTGACGTGTCTGTAATGAGTTCCTGCCAGTAAGGCTGTGGAGTTTAAGGGGTTAATACTTTCCAGGCCTTCAGAAGCGAGCGGTTTTTGTGATGATCCCCTTCATCTTTCTTTATGTTCCTGTGTGGTGTTTACGGTACGAGGTGAGGCGCCGTGTGTGTTGGGCATCACTTTCTCTTCTTGTCAGAGTTGCCACACGTCAGTATGTCCAGATAAAGTCTCGATCAATCTGTCAGATTCACTGACCATCTCAGTCTGCGACCACAGGCTCGCGTTTTCTTCTCTCTCTCTCTCGCTCTCTCTCTCTCTCTCTTTCTCTCCGCCCCCCCCACAGCCTCTCCTTATCATCCCTCACTGCAGTCAGGGAGGTCAAGGGTCGGGCTCCAGCCGAGCGCCGGAGAGGGGAGATGGGCAGAGGAAGCGAAAGAGAGAGGGATGGAAAGCCAGGGAAGTGGGGGGAGAGATATTTTATTCATTTGCAGGAGAGCTGTGACAGGTACCCCCCCCCCCCCCCAACCCCTCTTTGTTTAAAGCCTGGTGAACCCGCGCCCTGCCAGGAGTCGGCCAATTTCCACCCGCCTGTCTGCGAGGATGCTGGGAAAGCAGAGGCCTAATCAGCCCTCACAGGAACACACATACACACTGTGATTGACCGACTCTTGGGCATGTGTGAGATCCGGCCTGGGAGTCGAACGGAGGTGGTCTCTGACTGGCTGGACCTTCACTGACCCCCACACTTCGCTCATTTAAAGGGCCAAGAGTGGAGCCCTGCTGCAGTGTGTTAGAATGGAGGTACTCAGTGGTGAAAAAGGGGGCTTAGTAGGGGTTACCAGTGTCCTGATGCATCAGTCTGAAGGTGGCGGTTACAGATTTTGATTCGATTCTATAAATCTATAGTTATTGTTCTAAAATCTGATTGGTTGATGCAGCACAAAGCTTTATTAGCGGTGTATTAGTGAGGGAGTGTTCTGTTTGTGTTGCTTTGTTTGGCAACATTTTGCCCTTTATCGTGGCCTCTAAACAAATTTTTTTTTTAAACTAATTTTTGTCATTTTTTTCTGTTAATACATTACAGTGTATAGTATATGTATGTCCTTTTCCTTTTTCTGTGACTTAGTTGTGTTTTTTATGTTTCAGAGGGATGGCGAGCTTTACATTGCACGCCTTCCCTCTGGGGACGACCCTCAGGCCGGGCCAGGGTGTCTTCAGGACCAGGGTCCGGCCGATACCTGGTCTGACCGATAAAATCGCCTGATTTCACAGAATTATTCTACTGATTATTCTGTGTCAGTGGAAATGTTGTTAAAAAAGCATCAATAATATTATAGCATAATATCACAAAAATTGGTGAAGTGACTTCTCATGTGTTTTTCAGAATCAGAAAACTTTATTGATCCCAGAGGAAATTTTATTGATCCCGGTGACACACAGAGACAAGAACAATATAAAATATAATGTCTAAAAAAAATCCAATAAAAAAACTCTGCAGAAAATACTCTGTATGAAATACACTACGATATATACAGGGGGCCATAGAGTTACAACAGTCTCGACATACGACGCTACACCATTAGCTTCGTACGGATTACGTGGGTGGACTACTTTGGTTGCACGCGGTGAAAGAATATGCAGTAACGTTTCGTATGAGTGAGGGAGTTTTCCTTTTCCTTTTTCTGTGGTTTAGTTGTGTTTTTATGATTTTACTGTGTTAGGATCGGTAAGTGACTCAGGCTGGGGTGTGTTTCGACTTACACCAAAACTCTGGTTACATCACTGTCGAAGGAACGAATCACTCTGGCCAAGATTGAAATCTGTCATCAAAGTTTGCTGCATAGCTGCAGACCAGTCACAGTGCCCATGCTGACCCCTGTCCATTGCTGAAAGTACCTACAATGGGCATGTGGGCATCAGAACTGGACCATGGAGCAATGAAAAAAGCAGTACTGATCTGATGAATCACATTTCCTTTTACGCCCTGTGGACGGGCGATCTTCCTTGTGAGTGACGAGGTTCACGAGATTCAGTTAAATTTTTTCAACTGCTGTTGTCACAAAGTAGCTCTACAGAGTGAGGATCTGAGATCCTTGTGAACAAGCCAAAGGCAACAGAGGTGAGATACAGCTCCCTAAAACTGGGGGAAGAAACCTTGAGGGGAACCAAAGGAGAACCCGTCCTCCTCTGGTCAACACCAGTGACTACTGCTGCCAGCCTGTCTGTTTGTTGGCTTCAATCTGATCTCAACACAACTGAGAATTCTAGCGCCTGATTGTAAAGAATGCTTGCTTTTTGTGCTCTGAGATCATAACCACATCTCCACTAGCCGCTTGGTGTATGTTTCAGGAGTCAAATGAAAGGGGCCAGGAGAAATCGGCCAGTGAGTGATGATACCATCCAGGCCCTGTCTATAAACACTATTCTTAACACGCCGACTTCGCGCCTCATTAGAAGGTCCACTTGTTGCTGAGCTGGAGCAGCTCGTCAGATGTGGCGAGAGCCACTGAGCGATTAAAGGCTCGCAGGGTTTGATAGAGGAGCATCAGCCACAGCTTCTGCCTGCAGGACCCTTACCTTAATTGGGTCTCCTTTTTAAAGCGCATCTTCAAAGTGGCGCGACACACCGCTCTTAATGAGAGCGAGGGTCGTCCTCCACCTCCACTTCCTCCCTCGCCACTCACATCTGCCTTCCGTTCTCGTGTGGCCTGCTCCGCTCTTTCTGTGCTGATTTCTTTAATTACGCCGTACCTCAATCTGAAGGTTTTTATACACTCTCGCTCCTTTCATCCAGGCTTTTTTTTATCAGCTCATGTACTGGAATCTGTCGAGATGAAAGGAAGAGTCAGTATGAAGGTTTGGTGTCACAGCCTGGACCACAAAAACCAAGATTTGAGATCAGGAAGATCACACAAGGAGAATACTGCAAATTTCAACTTAACTGCCTCAAGCAAAGTTACTTAAAAAAGGAAGCTTGTTTCAAGTCACTTGAACTTAAAATAAGCTTAATTTTAATAACTAACTTCACTCAATTGATTCACAGCAGTAAATTTGTTCTTGTCCGGTTTATCACCATGATTCAGTTTGACAATCTTCTACTTGCTTGGATAGAGCACACATTTGAAGTCCAGGATGTTGGGACAAAATTAATATCATGCTCTTGACTATTCAGTTATGATAAATGGACCAAATGTAATAAAAGTTCTTTACATTTCGGTTATGATAAATGGAGCAGTGGAAATTATTTGGAATAAAATCATATTTCTTCTTTTTTAAGTTACCATTTTGGAAATTTTTTTCATGTTTTGCTCCAACAGCAACATTAGATGTTATCACTGTCATAACAAAATGCTAACTCTGTGTAATATATATTCAGAATAGTGGAACTTTGGTTGCAGATGTGTACAATGATTTTAATATTCTATTTTTTTTTTTTTAATAATTGCTGCACAATATTACAGGCTTAAAACGGGACATTAGGAGGCTATAAATGAAATGAAATGAAAATGAAGAACCATTAGATGTGTCTAAAATGTGAGATGTGTCCAGAAAATTGTGAGAATGAAAATGAGTAGACCATCAAGAATTGTGAAAATAGTGAAAGAAATGAATGTAACTAAACTGCATGAGTGCCTTGTGAAGACGGCCTGAATGTCCACTCTCTATCAATCAAATCTTTCATTTTAAATGACTTTTTTACGTCCAGGGACTTGGACTTTTTATTCATGTCAGAGACTTTGCTATGTCCCGGTGATGTGATTCTCTGTGTGAAACATCTCCCTCAGACTGTACATTTTTTTCAAAAATAATGCCTGTAGATCATTTCTCAAGCTTTGAAGTTCAACTTTTTTTCAAATTGAGTGCATTAGTATATACATCTCCAAAATTCAATAAGGACTTTATCCAAGACTTCTCTGAACTCTTATCCTTTACAGTGTCACGCTTTGACAGATTTTAGTAGATATTTGTGTTTGCTGTCCATCACTTCCCTTGGTGAAAGACGTTTTTTGTCTTGTGGACTATTTTAACTCATCACAGTTGGCTTCAAGTTTTTTCCCACACACCAGAAGGGTCACTCGTTGGATTTAGGCCAAACACTTCTGTAAACAACATGGAGATTTTTGATGCTGATATCTCTGATCATTATGAATTTGTTTTTGAAACTGTGTTCTCGTGTCTTTTACCACCACTGTGAGAAGTCAGTGCTATTTTTGCTCAATAAATGCAGTGCAGTTCTTTGAGGTCTTTTCTACAACCCGCCTGGCTACTGTGTTGGAAGCACTCTTCTTCTCTTCTGATGCTGATGAGTTAGTCAATCTCCTTGAATCAACATGCTCGGACACTCTGAATGTGGTTGCCCCTCTTAAACCTAGGAGATACAAGGTCAGAGCCAGTGCCAGTCCTGGGTCAGTGATCATAGTGATTATACACAAACTACCTCCCGTGAAATTCTTAGACACCAAGCTGCTGTAAAAACTGCAAAATCAAATTACTTATCTAGAATTCAAATTAAAATAAAACATTTATTTGTCAAATGCACTTTTATACATAGTACGGCATGCAGTGAAATGCTTATTGCTGTACGATGCCCAACCATAAGGATTAAAAGAAAATTTAACAGTAAAAATAACTTAGATTTATATTAAGTATAAATGACAGAAATTTATATATTTGAATAAAATGTGAAATAAAATTGAATGGATGTATATAATTGTGTTGAAATTAAATAAAAACCACAGTATAGAAAGTTTGTCTAATGGCTAATTCTGCTCAGAGACAATGAGAGCATTTTAGCACAGTTAATTCACTTTTGGATCCACCTGTTATCATTGCAGTCCTCTCCTGAAAGCTGCAAGAAATGTCTCATTCATTCTCTAATAAGATTCAACACATTCAGTCACATAATTCAAATAAGACCAGCTATCACTTTAGCTCATAGTGTAACTAATTTTCAACTTGTTTCTCCTCATCAGTAGTCTTGATTTATCTTTGCCATTTAAATTACCCCTCTTGCTTTTTTAAAGATATATTCAGTGATTAATTCAGTTGTTTTGGAACTCCTTAGAATAAAGATTTCCTTAAAAAATAGGATAAAAGTTCAAACACCTAGCTGTTCACCCATTACTCAAACTCCTCTTCACCCTACAATTCTTTGTAATATTAGGCTTATAGCTAAGCTATAGAGTCATTTATCTTCAAAATTATGGAAAAAGCTCTTTTCTCAGCTCCTTTCATATCTTGAAATTGATAATCAGTGTGACAAATTCCAGTCAAGGTTTTAAAAAATATATACTAGTACTTTATTTACTAGTGCTAGTACTTAACAGTGCTAAACATGTTCTTCTGAAGGTGATAAACGATTGACATCACATTCAGGTTTGTGTGCAACCTTAGGTTTGCTGTCGACCATGATGTTTTGCTGATGTTGTGCAAGTCAAATATGGTGTACCACAGGGTTCTGTCTTGGGACCATTTTTGTTTGCCCTATATCTGCTCCCTTTAAGTTCCATTTTTCTGAAGCATGGTGTCATTTACCATTGCCATGCTGACGGTGCCCAGCCTTATATCCCAGTAAGCTGTGGATCTGATTATGTTTTTTCTGTAAGGAAGCTGATTGACTACTTTGGTGATTATAAAGACGGGGTGGCCAAAAACTTCCTTCAGTTAAATAAAAACAAAACTACTATGCAGCAGAAGCTGGGACTCAATTAGGTTCCTTGTCAGCATCTGTTCATTCAAGTGTCAAGAACCTTGGCATCGTCCTCAAGCAAACCTTGAGCTTTGTATAACAAATGTCTGCTGTAGTTAAGACCAGTTTTTATTAGCTTAGGTCAAGTCTTTTGTGTCCCAGAAGGGTTTGGAAACAGTTGTTCAAGCTTTTATTACCTCCCAACATGATTATTGCAACTCCTTACATGTGGGTTTGCCTCAGTCTGTGCTGTTCTGGCTTCAGCTGGTTCAAATTGTAGCAGCTAGATAAGACCTACTGTCAAGTCTGCCTCTTGATAGTAGGTCTTATCCCTCCATTGACATTTTAAAATCTCATTTAAAGACTTATTTGTTTTCTCTTGCCTTTAAGTGTGGGTAATGGATTTGAGTGCATCTTGTTTTTTCACCTTTTTTACTTTGTACACCAACATCAACTTTGCACATAGGCTTTATAAATAAATTACTTAAATTAAAAAAAACTCTTTCTTTACAGAGAACACACTTCTGCACATTTAATGCACAGTACTGAAAAAGGTTCTGTCTTTATGGCTGCAAGTATTGAACTGAACAGCTTTGCCTTAGTTTTTAAGACCCACTGACAATATTTCTCCTCATTTCCAAATAAAAATATTGTTCTTTAACAGCATCATTTTAAAGGAAATGACAAAACATCAAATGATGTTTGAGAAATGATGCAGCGTTTACAGAACTTGAATAATTCAAAGAAAACAAACCTCTTGTTCAAATCTCTTAAACAAAATGGCAATAATGACCTTTGAGGAACTTCTAGTAGTGTTTTACCATCCAACTGGTCTCACTGTGA
>JBBPCY010000013.1:3932303-3943147 GCA_037974405.1 Brachyalestes nurse | reverse complement strand
CCCCCCCCCCCCCCCGTCCTGTCCATCACTAACAGTCTGCCTTAGGCCTCGATATTGCAGGGACAGTGGGGACTCGCCTGGTCCTCTCTGAGGACCCCGGCTCTGTCTGTGTAACAGACATCAGAACTCTAATGACACCAGATGATGAATTTTTTAAAAACAAAAGATGAATTGTGTGTGTAACCATGACGATGGGAGGAATGCTGGAGTCTCGAATCGGAAGAGTGGATGAGAAATGTTTCAGTTTATTTTTAATGGGTCCTCTTCTTCTCCTTCGTTCCTCCTATTACTGTCCACCCGCAGGACTGGACACGAATACCGGATCGGTGGAGTCGATACCGGATCGGTGGAGTCAATACCGGATCGGTGGAGTCGACACCGGATCGGTGGAGCCGCTGTAGAGTTAGTGGAGCTGACGCTGAATCGTACTGAATCAGTATGAATTATACTCATTCTGTGGAAGCAATACCGAATTAAACAAAGCGTGGAGGCATTGAGTCGTACTGAATCAGTATGAATCGTTCTCATCCTGCAGAACCTAAACGAACCCATTAGTGCCCCAGAAACTGAATCATATTGAATCAGTATGAATCATTCTCATCTTGTGGAGTCAAACCCGGACCCATGGAGTCAGTGCTGAGTTAGTGGAGCCAAAACTGAATCAGTTGGAATCATTGAAGAGCCAAACCAAATCCGTGGAGTCAGTACTGAATTGGTGAAGCTGACACTGAATCGCACTGAATCAGTTTGAATCATTTTCATCCTGAGGAACCGAACCAAACCCATGGATTAAATACTGATAAGTGGAGCCAAAAGTGAATCAGTGTGAATTATTTACATCGTGCTGAATCAGTCTGAATCCATGGAGTCAGTACTGAATCATGGGAGCCGACACTGAATCATACTGATTCGGTTTGAATCATTCTCACTGTGGCGGACGTTGAATCGGTGTGATTCGGTCGAGCCAGTACTGATTCAGAGGAACTGGTTTGGTTGATGGAGCCTGCTCTCTCTTTCTCTCTCGCTCTCTCTCTCGCTCTCTCGCTCTCTCTCTCGCTCTCTCTCTCACTCTCTCGCTCTCTCTCTCGCTCTCTCTCTCGCTCTCTCGCTCTCTCTCTCGCTCTCTCTCTCGCTCTCTCTCGCTCTCTCTCGCTCTCTCTCGCTCTCTCTCGCTCTCTCTCTCGCTCTCTCTCGCTCTCTCTCGCTCTCTCTCTCGCTCTCTCTCGCTCTCTCTCGCTCTCTCGCTCTCTCGCTCTCTCGCTCTCTCGCTCTCTCTCGCTCTCTCTCTCGCTCGCTCTCTCGCTCGCTCTCTCGCTCGCGCTCTCTCGCGCTCTCTCGCGCTCTCTCGCTCTCTCTCTCGCTCTCTCGCTCTCGCTCTCGCTCTCGCTCTCGCTCTCTCGATCTGGATCAGACCTAAGCCTCGCACGGCCCTTCTGCAGCTGGAAACTGACACTTCGTTGCTGTGACGTCCCTGCGAAGCGAGGGATGAAGTGGTGAGGAGGAGAGGAGGGGTGCAGTGATGATGAGGAGAGGGGAGGCGGAGTCATACTTGCAGTGAAAGCTGACCCTTCCCCTCCCCACACATGGCTGTTTGGACGGACACCTATTTGTATTTGTAAATGTTTGTAAACACTTTTCTTTGTTTTTCTATTAAATGAAATAAAATGAAGCGGCGAAGTATTAACTTAGAAGAGAAAATAAAGAACTGACCAGCTCTGGAGGCTCTTCTGAGGTTTCTCTCCAGCGGCAGGTTCTCATCATCACCAGAGGCTTTACTGGGAGGGGGGAGGAAGGGAGGGGGGGGGAGAGAGAGAGAGAGTTTAATGTGATGCTCGCTCTACTATTTAACACTACCCTTTGTGCTGGGATGCTTTTAAACATCTAACTGAACCCATGGAGTGAATACTGAACTAGTTGGAGCCTGTACTGAATCACCAGAGTCAACACTGAATCGTCCTGAATCATTCTGTGTCAGACACTGAATCAGTGTGATTCAAATGAACCAGTACAGATTCAGTGGACCTGATATGGCTGACCTCTCTGTTTCTCTCTTTCATACTCTCTCTGTTTCTCTCTCTGTCTCATACTCTCTCTGTCTCATACTCTCTCTGTCTCCCTTTGTCTCTCTCTCTCTCTCTCTCTCTCTCTGTCTCTCACACTTCTCTCTCTTTTCTCTTATCTTTCTCTTTTGCTCCCACTTTTTAAATTCTTTTTTTCTCTTTCTTTCTCCCTTTAATCTTTTTCTCTTTTCTCTCCCCTTTTTTGTTTCTATTTTCTCTCCCACTCTTCTCCCCCCCCCTTCTCTCTCTCTCTCTCTCTCTCTCTCTCTCTCACACTCTCAGTAAATACTGAATTACTGAACTGATGTTAAAACTCGTCTCTGATTGATGGTTCGGTTCTGGTTGTTCTGGTTGTCCACTTGGTGGCGCTGTGGTGCTGTTGTAGTTTCTGCTGCTCCTTTTCAGTTACAAGGCGAATCATGACACAGATACTCCGGTTTTGTTTGTGTGTATGAGCGAGTGTGTGTGTGTGTGAGCGACTGCATGTTGAGTGACAGGAGTTGAATTAATCATCCTTAACGGCCGCCAAACCCAAATGTGTAATTAGATAAACTCCTGTCAGTTTTAAGATGGTCAATAACATTAAAACACTGATTTTTTTTTCTTTGCTCCTGTTGAACTTCACCATCTGCTGAGAGAAGCGTTTCTGTTCTTTTCTTTTAACTGACGTCTTTATTCTTCCTGCACTATTCAGTCACACCAGCCTGAGGGACTCTCTCATATACTTTCAGCTGATTTCCGCCTTTAAGTCTTCATCAAAGTCCAGTCCACCCAGTCCACACAGTACACCCTCCCAGTACACCCAGTCCACACAGTACACCCTCCCAGTACACCCAGTCCACACTGTACACCCTCCCAGTACACCCAGTCCACACTGTACACCCTCCCAGTACACCCAGTCCACCCTCCCAGTACACCCAGTCCACCCTCCCAGTACACCCAGTCCACACTGTACACCCAGTCCACACTGTGCACCCTCCCAGTACACACAGTACACCCTCCCAGTACACCCAGTCCACACTGTACACCCTCCCAGTACGCACAGTCCACACAGTACACCCTCCCAGTACACCCAGTCCACACTATACACCTTCCCAGTACACCCAGTCCACACTATACACCCTCCCAGTACACCCAGTCCACAATCTTTCCTGCTTCTTTCCGGGCCTTCTAATAAACCGAGCTGTGAATAGTATTTCAATAACAGTAAATAAGAGGTAATTATAGTGATAGATAATTAGAGCAGGAACTGAAGCTGTAACAAAGTAGAAATGTAGGAACAGTAAATTATCGTAGTGAAGTAGTAATAAAAAATTTGTGATTACAGTAGTAACAGTAAATTAAAGTTGTAATTATAGTAGTAACGGTAAATTAGAGTATTATTTCTAGTACTACTCTACTCTTACATCATCATAAATGGATCTTTGGAAGTGAAATATGAAGAAGTGGGGGGTCAAGACTTCTGCACGCTGCTGTATTTGAGTCTTGAAAGTGCAGTAACAGGTCAAGGAGGAGAACTTCAGTTAATATAAACACACACACACACACACATACACATATATATATACACACATTTACACACACACACACACACCCCTCATGCCACAAAAGACCGTCCAATTTGTTTTCTTTGCTTCTTTTCTATCTGGCGCTTATCCAACTCTTTCTCTCTCTAGTCCTTTTCTTTCTTTCCTCTCACTCTTTCACTCTTTTCTCTTTTTTCCCTCCTGCATTTTCTCTTTCCCTCTCACACTTCTTTATTTTCTTCTTTTACTCATCACCTTTCCCTCTCTTTTTTGTCTCTCTCCCCCTCTCTCTTTCACTCATTCTCTCTCTCTCTCTCTCTGTCTGTCTCTCTCTCTCCCCCTCTCTCTTTCTCTCATTCTCTCTCTCTCTCTCTCTCTCTCTCTCTCTCTGTCTCACTCTCTCTCTCTCTCCGTCTCTCTCTCTCTCTCTGTCTCTCTCTCTCTCTGTCTCTCTCTCTCTCTGTCTCTCTTGTATGAATCACTTGAACTGATTTAAATCTCTGGAGGAATCAAACTCTTCTGTAGCTCCACATTTAAACAATTATAATAAAATCTAAATAATATTTGGTGAACTGGGATAATCTCTCGGTGAGGTTTAACGCTCCTGCAGCCTCGGAAGGAATCAGATGAATCAAATGTTTGATTCATTTAAGTAAACAGTTGAAAAGAATGATTTGAATCATCCACAGGAGTTCAGGTGTTGACCCTCTGGGGTGTGTGTGTGTGTCTGTGTGTGTGTGTGTGTGTGTGTCCTCTGAGGTGGCATTTGTTCACACAGGTAAGCTAATTTCTGCACAGGAACAGCCTTCAGGTGAGTGTGTGTGTGTGTGTGTGTGTGTACAGTCAATTTAGCACCCCCAGTTCACCTGCCTCATGTCTTTGGACTGTTGGAGGAACCAGACACACACACACACAGACACACACACACACACACACAGAGGACCCAGATTCAAGCCCCCAGCCCTGGAGGTGTGAGGCTCCACTGCTCCACTAAACTTCCGACAGCAGAGAAGTCTCGGCCAAGTCGCCTGGACACATTTAGTGAATTTGGTGTTTTGCTTTAAGAATTTCACTTATAGTGGACAAGCCTGCATCTCAATTCAATTCAATTCAATTCAAAGTGCTTTATTGGCATGACAAATACATTCAATTTGTATTGCCAAAGCATGGCTGTAAGCCTGAGAATCAAATTCTACAACAATTCAATTAATAAAATAAGGATTAATAAATAATTACATCAACAAAACATATAACGACCAAATATACAACAGGGAGAATAACCAGAACCTTAACAGTTTAACAATGATACAGTGTGCGTGCGCGTGTGTGTTTGTGAGTGTGTGTGTGTGAGTGTGATTGTGTGGGTGTGTGTGTATATGAGGGAGCAGGGTGTGTGTGTGTGTGTGTGTGGGAGTGAGTGTGAGTGTGTGTGTGTGTTGGGAGGGGTGTTCTATCGATCAGAGTAAACTTAATTTAGTGGAGAATTGACTGCTCAGCGCATCAGAGGAACAGCATGGGATAAAAGATCGGAGGGGGAGGAACAGGAAGGAGTGAGCAAAAAGCTGCAAAGAGCTGCAAACAAAACACTGGAGCTTCCCCTGACTTACCCCTTTCTGTGACTTTTGTCAAGGGTGGTCGATACGGCGAAAACAATTCATGATTACTTGAAGGAACTTTTCATGATAAACGGTACAGTGTCAAATTTAAATGTCATTTGGGAGCCCGTTTCCAGTTTTCCTAACACAACAGTGTATCTAGTTCTGCCAGTGTATCTGGTTTTCTTCTTTTATAGTGCAGTTTTTAATCCTGGATAACAGGAAAGGCACCGGTCACGAGGCTACCTAATGCATACATAACAACTAACATAAACCTATATAGATGTTTATAAAGACTCAAATTACTAAGACACAAATGCTGTTTGTCATTTCCTCTCCATAAAGTGTTATGTGAATAAGAATCAGAATAAGCCTTTATAAACGTCTGTAAAGGTTGTATCTCCTGGTGCATCACTTCATTCATATTTATAAGTGCCAGTACTGTTAGTGGAGAAGCAGCCCCACATCCTGATGCTCCCACCTCCATACTTCACTGTGGGTGTGGTGTCCTTGGGATCAACTCTTAATTTTCCAAACTTGATGAATTTTTACCAAAGATCTATTTCTGTTTTGTTTGATCAGAGTGCATTGTTCCAAAAGAGCTCTGATCTGTCTAAATGCTTTTTTGCAAATTTTAAAAGCGCATCTGTGGCCTTTCTTTTTAGTAGAGGACTTTTGTGTGGGTTATAGGAAGGTGATTATGATGCAGTTCCAGGTCATCAAACATCCAACATCCAACTCATTTCAAATGCCTGCTGGCTTCTCTCTTACCTTCCTTTTCATTAGGCTCAGAGTGTGTTGTGGAATAAGGCACATCTGTCCAGATATGATTATGGTGATTTTACATTAACTTTTTACATGAACATTTCCATACACTATCACACTTATTATACTGACAGTACAATATTGTGTTGCTTAATAATATTTAGTAATGTTAAACTTTACGAAGATCTTTCACCCTGATTGTCACTTGCATTGTTTTGAAATCATGTTTTGAAACTGTTTCTTGCTAACCTAGATTGATTCTTACTTATTAGCTAACATTCAGCAGAAGTTCCTGAATAACTATAAACCTAATTAATAGTAGTGGATTAAGTGAATTAATCCTAGTGCTACATTTGTGAATTAATCAAAAGCTCAGTAGTATTGCAAGATGCACGACTCTGCACCGCTGTAGGTTCTGTTACTGCCCACTGCAACCATGTCATCAAGTCTTAGACAGTTTCAATAAGAATGTGTAAAGTTTTGAGTGTTTTTAATCTAAAAGGTGATGTTTAATATAAAGTGTCAGTCAGAGTGCCTGTGGAAACCTCACGATATGCGCATATGCAAGTGTGGTGTGTAATTTGTGCTCATTGCGTTATGCCTCTCGCTGTGGCATTGATTTGTTTGCTTCTCTCGGCTGCGGCGCGTCTCCGCAGATCGTAATTTGGAGCGGGTGCAATATTCCGTTCTTGTGAATTGAATCCGCCGTGCTTACGCAGCGGCCACATATTCATCATGAGATCAGCTGATGGAATGAACGTGGCGAGCGCTTTGCTTATTCAGGTTTTAATACGGGGAGTAATTGAGGCGCTTGCAGCCGGAGTCTTTTCTGGGCAGCCTCCGTCACAAAGGCGAACTGTTTTGTCTTTTCCCTTTTGTCTTCTCTTTCTTCCTCTCTTCTCTTTTTTTTTCTTTTCCTCCAGCCTGCATGGCTGCCGCCGAAGTCATTTAACGCTGTCCTTGAGAATGCCTTGAGAGCGAGAGAGAGAGAAAGAGAGAGAGAGTGAAGGCATGTTTAAGGGAAGAGGTAGACTGTGCCTGGTGTCAAACCCACAGCTGCCCCACGAGGCTTTATTTTCCCCTTTAATAGCTGTTACGAGTCCTACATTATATCCAAAGAGCCACGTCCCTGTAGGCTCGCAGCACACAAAAGAGAGAGGGAGAGTGGATGTGTGTGTGTGTGTGTGTGTGAGTGAGAGTGTGTGTGTGCATATACACACACCCCTGCACACCAACAAATGCCTACACACAATAATGCAGACGGACACTTGCACACCTACACACCATTTTTTCCCTTTTTCTCAGTCCCACCCCTCTCACCCTCACACACACACACAAACACACACACTTTTTGCTTTCTGTCTCTTTCCTTTCTCTCTGTTGCACCTGTCTCTCTCTACTCTTCATCTCTCACACACACACACACACACACACACTCAGTCACTTTGCAGCACTTCGTGTCAATATCCTGCCATTTGAAGTCCCCAGGCCGCTGGGGCTGATGGGTAATGGCCCGCATTTGTTAAGGAAGCCGCATCACAGCTACCAGCGGAGGAGGAGAAAGAGAACGACTAGGAGGTGAGAGAGGGGGAGACAGAATGTGAGGAAAAGAAGAAGGGGGTGAAAAAGGAGGAGTAGAAGGTGAGATAAGGAGAAGATGGAGTGTGAGGAAGAGGAGAAAGAGGTGAGAGGAGGATATGATAGAGGAAGACGAGGTGAGAGAGGGAAGGTAGAGAGTGAGGAAGAGGAGAATGAGGTGAGAGGAGGATATGAAAGAGGAAGACGAGGTGAGAGAGGGAAGGTAGAGAGTGAGGAGAAGGAGAAGGAGGTGAAAGAAGAGGGAGAGGAAGAGGTGGACTAGGAGGTGAAAGAGGGGGTAAGAAAAAAGAATGACTAGGAGGTGAGAGAGGGGAAGGTGGAGAGTGAGGAAAAGAAAAGGAGGTGAAACAAGAGAATGACTAGGAGGTGAAAGGAATGTGAGAAGGAGGTGAAAGAGGAAGACTAGAAGGAGAGACAAAGTGCGGAAAGGAGGAGGAGGTGAAAGAGGGGGATAAGAAAAAGGAGGAGGTGAAAGCAAGAGAATGACTAGATGGTGAGAGGGGGAGATGACTGAGGAAATTGAGAAAAGTGAGGAAAAAGAAGGTCAAAGCAAGAGAATGACTAGGAGGTGAAAGAGGGGAAGATGGAGTGAGAGAAAATGGAGAAGGAGGTGAAAGAGGAGGACTAGGAGGTGAGAAAGGGGGAAGATGGAGGTGAAAGAGGAGGACTAAGAGGTGAGAGAGGGGGAAGATGGAGTGTGAGGAAAAGGAGGTGGCGGGGAGATGGAGTGTGAGGAAATGGAGAAGGAGGTGAAAGAGGAAGACTAGGAGGTGAGAGAGGTGGAAATGTGTGAGGAAATGGAGGAGGGGAATTAGGAGTGGGGGTCTCCGGGGAGAGGGTTGTTCGTGACCCTGCTCTGGAGCTTGTGGCTGCCTGTGTCCCGTCCTAATGGGGGCTGAGGGCTTTTCCTGCGGCAGGGAAAGAGGAGCACAGGCTGGATTTGGGGATGAATGATGGGGATCACGCCTCAGGTCCAAAGCTTCAGAGAGCCGACAGGAGAAAGCAGTGCAGGATACTCCACAAAACGACACCAATCCTCAGATTAAATCTGGGTCTGCGTAAAGGGCCTTTATCTCACACTCATCCATCTCTAGTTAGCCTGATATCCTTTTAATAATCCAGTCAAGGACAGCAAAGGATAGCTTTATGAACTATTTTTAATCGCATGGTTTCTCGGGACTGTTCTCGCTTTTGTTTCGCTATGCAAAGAATATGATCTGGCAAAGCTGATAGTCTGTAGATAGTCTTATCTTAAACAAGCAAACATGTTAATGTAAAGAATATGAAGTAGAATAAGTCAGAAATAAGCATTTCCATAGTGATGTGAGTTCTGCTCTGAAGGTTTGTGAACCCAAGCTTAGAAACTATCATAGTACATCCAACATTAAGGGCAGCATGGAGCTTCTTTTATACTGTGATAGAAAACACTGTATATAGAAAGCTCCAATTCCACTTTCTGATCCACTTTACTATTACCAGAAGATGTTTTACTATAACATGAAAGAACTACTGATGGTTCCCTGAAGAACATTTCAGTGGGCAGTTCTTTAGAGAACCATTTTTTTTAATGAAATGCGAGAGTGTGAAGAACCTTTTTAAACCCTAAAGACCCTCCGCATAATGTAAAGGTAAAAATACTAAAGAACCTTTACATTATGTTAAAGTTCATGAGACATTGTAAAGGTTCTTTACACCCACATTCCTCAGACGAGGTTCTTTAGGGAACCAAATGTGGTTGGCATCACCCAAAGAACCCTACAGTCTATGGTACCGTATAAAAAGTTCTTGGAGTTGCAACAATAGGGGGACCCTTTTTAATCTTTTTGTTTGTTGTACATAATTTATGTCCAGTTACAACATGCTTTTGTTATCTGCAGGGGCTTCTGAAGGTTAAAGGTGCTTTTGTGTGTGTGTGTGTGTGTGTGTGTGTGTGTGTGTGTGTGTCCAAATGATGTAGAAAGATAAGACGGGGATGAAATGCAGCAGTGCTTTACCTTGTACTGGGAGATGTGGTCAGATAATGGGTGTAATGGGTTGCACACGTAAAGAAATGCAGGGTTCGTTTGAGACGCTGCAGTCGAGTCTATGTCTGCTGAAGGGGTGTGTGTGTGACAGGTGTGCTCAGTCCAGGCCAGTCCGAGTCCGAGGCCGTGTTTTAAAGCCTGCGCAGCAAGTGGGGCATGTAGTTTGCATTAAAGGGATTAGCAGCCACTTCAAAAGATGACCTGGATTCTGCCCACCAGGGACCACCAGTTCCACACTCCCCTTTAAAGAACCTCCGTATGGCGCAGCTCCCCTGCCACTGCCCACCGCTCCACTGTGTGCGAGTCTGTGTGTGTGTGTGTATGTGCGTGGGTTGCTTGGTGCCCAGGTGTACCTGTGGTTCTGGTCCATTTACAGCTTGTGTTGGATAAAATTCCACATCACAGTTAAACAATTTAAGCAATATGTTTTAAACCATTAGTCTCAGCAGGAGCTTTGTTTTGAGTACCACATAACATTTTAACACTTAATGTTTAAGTGTTGTTTTAAAAAAAAAAATGTATGTCTGATTAGCTACTGGTTCGGTTCCAGTCTTCGCCTTAATGCCACAGTCAGCAGTTCCACCCGCCGCACACTTGATGTAAATTAATAAAGAGTTTAGCTGAACAATGGACTGAATGGTAACTGGCCTTCCAAGAGGAGAGGACAGGAAAAAAATGAACACACTGACACAGTTGCAGGCCTCCCAGTCTGGGCATCCCGGTCATCTGATGACTGTTTTCAACTCAGTTTTCAGGCATTGTCTTGGAATGTAATACACTATATGGACAAAACTGTGCCCACAAAGCATTAAGATTGTCTTTCACTGGAAGTAAGGGGTCTAGCCCAAATCCTGAAAAACAGGTGTCCCAATACTTTTGTCTATACAGTGTACCTCTAATAGTAAGAAATGAAATGTTTTCAGGCTTTCTGTACCAATGGGAGTGCTAAATTATCTTATTACATTTAAATACATTGGTTGGGATAGTAAATAAATTTGCTATATATTTGTGATGTAGACATTGTGAGAAAGCGGAGTAATTTTCTCTTTTACATTAAACCCAGTATCTCCAATAATGCTTTAGACACCAATACTGCTATAGATCCTAATACTGCTGTAGACCCTAATACTGCTGTAGACATCAATACTGCTATTGACACCGATATTGCTATAGATACCAATACTGCCATAGACACCAATACTGCCATAGACCCCAATACTGCCATAGACCCCAATACTGCCATAGACACCAGTACTGCCATATACACCAGTACTG
>JBBPCY010000013.1:3890326-3901503 GCA_037974405.1 Brachyalestes nurse | reverse complement strand
AGAGTTGGAAGCATGGTGCTGTCCAGAATGTCTTGGTCTGCTGGAGCATTAAGATTCTCCTTCACTGGAAGTAAGGGGTCCAAACCCTGAAAAACAGGTGTGTCCCAATACTTTTGTCCATACAGTGTACTAGAAGTAAGGGTCAGACTCTAATCAGGGTCAGTTAACGTCAAACAGACTGAAATTCTGAACAACAAACTCACTTTGAACTGTTGGAATCTCAAGACACCAACTTTAATTCTCATCCTCTTGGTTCATACACAGCCCTGAAAGTATCTCTATGCATGTAAAAGCCACTTTCAGACACATCTTGTGTTACATGAGAGTTCATAAGCAAGCACAAACAATTCTGGAAAATACACTGATCACATCATAATACTGCAGGACAAAACTCACACAGTAGAACAAGCTGGCATGAGGCTGGAGTTCACTTTTTACCCACCAGATTCTCAATTCAACTTTCTGATCCACCTTAAATACTGCAAGTGGTTACCAAGTGAAACAGTGGACAGTCAGGAACACAGCACTCTGGGAGCAGTGTGTGGGACGGTACCTTACTCAGGGATTCAAACCCACAACCTTCTGATCACAGGGGCAACTCCCTAACCACTAGGCCACCAGCTGCCCCAATTCAATGTATTACTGATACAACTTAAGGTGGCATTAAGAATCTTAAAATCTGATTAAAAAGTCAACTTCAGCCTCATCAGAGAACCTACATAGGATGACAGGCCAATAGAAGCCACAGCACACAAATTCAGCACAGCATGTGAACATCACACCACCACAAGGTGGCGATATAACCACAGACTACACTTAAAACACTGGGCTGCACCAATTTCTCCCAAGGATGGTTTCCACATGCCAGAATAAACATTGTGTGATCGGAGTGTTATTTTACAGCGAGGGAATGGACGTTATACACACATACATCACTATAGATGGGTTTGGACAGCCCAGAGGAAAGGAATACTCAAAATAAGATCTCTGTCCAGCCTAGTTCTCCATAAAGGAGCTCAGGTTAACATCAGTTTGAGATTTTGACCATTTTCTCCCACTTCTTAAACTCAGCTCCTGAGAAAGAGCTTCCTCTAATCTCAGCCCGATCCCAGTTTAAGATCTTTTCTCTCTCTGCTCTGATCTTGATTCAGCTCAGATCATCAGATCCAAATGAGAATTTAAGTTTCTCTCACAAATGAGTCTGAACAACATCTGAACTTTGTCTTAGTGACCAGATTCAAGTCTCAAACTACCAAAGAAGAAAACTGAGAACAGCAAAGGAACTTCTGTCTTAGTTTTTTTTTTCTCCTTATTTCTCCTAAAGTGGAGGTTTAACTTAAATAATCTCCAAATAAGAAGATGATTTATTTCTGATGAGACTGTTGTGAGCAGCAACTCTTCCTCTGGGACACCAAAAATAAGGAAATTATTCACAATATTTGGCAAAAGAGTAAAACTGAGAATGGGCCTTGAAGACGAATCATCAGTAATATATCAGAAATACATTTATCAAGGACTCAAAACTACATAAATAAAGTGCATTTGCAGAAAGAAATGTGCCATATTCTTCCAGCTATTAGAGTAATTCAAATTTAAAGGAATAGTTTGGCATATACACAGTTTTCCACAGTCCATCAACCAACACAGGTTTAGAGACCCAATTTTGCTTTTTCAGTTTCAAACTGGAGTTGTGAGGAAAAATTGATAGTCAATAGTCTATTCTGTAAATATGTCCACAAAACTTTGACCCCCTCAAACCACATCCAGACTCAGTCTGACTCACTGTGAGCCATAAAAATGGACAAATAAAAATGCTACAGCCATAAAAATGCTACAGCTGTGTGTAGCCGAATGCTCTGGACAACCAGCTTAGAAAAAATGAACTGTTTTTCATAAACTGGGGTGGGACTACTGATCTAGAATCAGTTTTTGTGATATTGACCAGCATCTGATCTGAGATCAGGCCTCTTTATGACTCTTTTTTTCTGAAGACCAGCCCTAGTGTTTGTACATCTCAAAGCAAGTCGTACTGTGTCCTAAACCACATCCACATGTCTGTTCTACATTTGCTCACTGTGGTTTTTCTATGCTAGAATATAATAAGAATATAATTCCAGTGCAACATCATGCTCATGTGCAATAATAAATGTATTTATGGTGCAATAGTTTCATTCTGGTAGGCTAAGTTTCACATCCCACTCACATTACTGTTACACTACTACTTTGTCTATTTATTGTATTTCTATTGTAGCTTTTCTGTTGTCCCTGGAACTCCCTGCTGTGCAATAATCAGACCTGTAGAGCAACACTCATTTCTCCGGAGGGGTTACAGAGTGAACACACTTGCCTTGGTTGGTTGTGACCTGCACTCTGTTGAATGCTGTATGTTGCTGTATGTTGCCGTATGTTACTGTTTGTTGCTGTTTGTTGCTGTATGTTGCCGTTTGTTGCCGTATGTTGCCATGTGTGGCCGTGTGTTGCCGTGTGTGGCCGTGTGTTGCCGTGTGTTGCCGTTTGTTGCCGTGTGTTGCCGCTTGTTGCCGCGTGTTGCCGCGTGTTGCCGCTTGTTGCCGTGTGTTGCCGCATGTTGCCGCTTGTTGCCGCATGTTGCCGTTTGTTGCCGTGTGTTGCCGTTTGTTGCCGCATGTTGCCGTGTGTTCCGTGTGTTGCCGTTTGTTGCCGTGTGTTGCCGCATGTTGCCGCTTGTTGCCGCGTGTTGCCGTGTGTTGCCGTTTGTTGCCGTATGTTGCCGTTTGTTGCCGTATGTTGCTATTTGTTGCTGTATGTCGCTGTTTATTGCCGTATGTTGCCGTATGTCGCTGTATGTTGCCGTATGTTGCCGTTTGTTGCCGTATGTTGCTGTATGTCGCTGTTTATTGCTGTATGTCGCTGTATGTCGCTATATGTTGCCGTATGTTGCTGTTTGTTGCCGTATGTTGCTATTTGTTGCTGTATGACGCTGTTTGTCGCTGTATGTTGCTGTATGTTGCTGTTTGTTGCTGTATGTTGCTCCGTGGTCCCTGGAGAAATGTTGTCTCATCTCACTCTGTACGTGTTCACAGCTGCTGACGATAATAAAGTAACCCTGAACCCTGAATAAAGGGCTGGATGAGATTTGACCAGACTGAGACACGTTTTGATGATGCATCATTATGGAAATAATTTGGGTGACTATTGACTTCTTGTGTTTGTTCGTTATATTAGTCTCATAGCTCCAAAACCAAAGAAGCAAAATATGGACGCATTTGGGATGAGTGAGAAATTGTGTTGGTGATTTATTAGTTACCAAACGATTCCAACTCTGTGAACACTCAGATGGAGCATGAGGTGCAGATTAATCTCAGGCTCTATGGAAGCAAAACAATGATAATGGGAATTTGGTAATCCTGTTTGAAGGTGTGTGTTCATACAGGAGAAATGACTAATGACTCTTTCTTCTATAGATTTCTTCATTTTACCCGTCGCACACCGAGCTTGATCTTTAGTGTAAAGTGGTCGTTTGGTGAAAAATCAAATGTACAAGCCACCAAGTGCCTTAAGTTTACTTCTTTAGTCTCACACTGGAGATACAAGGCTAAGATATCTAATAATTAAAGATTAATTATTTGCTGCAAAACAAATACAGCTGAAATGATCAGAACATTTTTAGTCTAAGACCTCCTTTGTGTGTATTAAACTCCCAACACGTCACACACACACACTCTTAACCTACCAGAACCTTCCTTGACAGCGATCCCTGACCTTCTACTAGAGACCCGAGGCTGTTCTGACATTACAGATCACTGTTTCAATGTGAATAGTTTTGAATTGTGATTGGTTGGGATGTTTATTACAGTTTTAACAATGTTTACATCTACTACTTTTAAATAGATCCCACTGTACTGAAGCAGACAAAATCAAACATGGCAACTACTTCAAATTTTCCACAGCCCCCTTGGGGTCCCTAGTTTGAGAACCACTGGCCTAAATCATCACACCATAATGTTATGACATCATCTCAAATAGACTTGCTAATGTGGATTCTGCCACTGTAAGACTGTTGACTCTCAGCACCCGAATGGTGTAAGTGGTAGGAGGAACCATAAATAAATTCATTCAGACTGGATCAGACTTACTTGATGGTAAATAGCTGTACATATTTCGATTTTTCAAACATTTTTCACCATTTCTTATTATAATACTAATATGTGTGTAAGCTGAAGATTACCAAATGTATGTTTGTGGAGTTTTATAGTAAAAATGAGACATTTCTATCTGACTTTCTGATTTTGTGGGGTCAGTTGTGTCCAAATAATTATAAAACTAATTATATCAGTCTTTTTATCATATTGACTAGTTTGTGTTGAAATGAGAAACTTGTATATTACACATTTTTTAAGGCTTTAAATATATATAAAAAAATAAAGAATGCAAAAACGGGAAAATACCCTCAGGGTTTTAAGGGTTAACTATAAAAATGGACAATATGAACAACATTCAAGATTACGGCAACTACCGTTTTTAAGTTTGCAACATGCCATGTTTATAGACAGTGTCGACGAGAACAAGCAAGTCTATTAGAGATTATTCAACAGGGTGACAATGGTTTGTTGTCTTAGGTAGATGCATGTTGTACAGCGCATGCTTTGGGACTGTTTTCTATAAAAGCCTCGTACCTCTGACGCAAACCTAAAGAAGCAAACTCCAGACGGTGAACCTGTAGTGGGTAATGAGTTACATTTGAAAACACTTGCTTTAAGTCCTGTATGCGTCAAGTGTAACAAAATGTGAGGACGGCTGTAGCGCCAGTTTGTTTTCAGTAAAGGGTCATGATTGTGTCCTGGGCCTGGAGCTCGTGTCCTGTTCCCTGATCATCTCGGAGTGTTGGAGGGGTGATCCGCTGGAGCCTGAGTGGATCTCTGCTTGGGGCAGAGGATCTTGGCGAAGGCTCTGCGGAAGCTGCTGTGGCACAGCGGGTACAGGAACGGGTTGATGGCTGAGTTCAGCCAGAGCAGCCAGAAAGTCACTTCATACCAGTGGTGCGAAACACACTGCCCCCTGCAGGCCGCACGGATGATCATCAGCAGCGTGTACGGCGCCCAGCACACGGCGAACACGCACACGATCACAGCCAGAGACTTGGCGATTTTCTTGTCCTGTATTAAGCGCATACACTGAGTGCTTCGCACCGACAGGTTCTCACTGCGTCCTGCCGAAAGAGAGGAGGAGCAGAGCTCAGAGCTCTTGTCGCCGTTCTCACTGGGCTTCTTCTTTTTGAGAATGAAAGAGCTGCGATAGATATAGGAGGCCAGGCGGAGTCTCTCTCGCTTCGTGGACGTGGCGGTACCCTGGAACTGAGGGGAACCCGTCTCCTGCCGGTGCCGTAGCCTCCTCTCCCGAATGCTGCGGTAGATGCTGAGGTTGAAGAAGGTGACGGACAGGAGAGGAAAGAAAAACTCCAGCGTGGAGGCGCAGAGCAGGAAGTACCAGGTGTAGAAGAACTCGGCGAAACACTCATCCTCGGGCACGTGGCTCTCCCCCGTCACCTTCTCCCACAGGAGTATGGCCGGGCCATAAAGGAGGAAGGCCAAAATCCACACGGCCGCCATCTTGGCCAGGGCACAGCGCGTCATCCCCTGCCTGGCCCGGTACGACACCTTAAATCATGAGGAAAGAGAAGAGAAGAAGAAGAAGAAGAAGAAGAAGTATTAAAAATGTGACATTACATTCATAAACCATCTACATTATCGCAGCATCAAAGCCCAATCAAAGAGCGTCTTTCCAGCAAGCCATCAGACTCCTTAACATGCTGCCTGCCCCCCCACTCTGTACACACCTGTACTGTAAACTGACTCAACTTTCCACCCTCTACTTTACACACTTCTTTTATAATGCACATTACAAAAATCCATGTTACACTTGTTCTTGGATACTGTCTCAGAGTCTCTGTACCGTTCATAGACTGCTGCTGATCTTTTGCACATATAAAGCACACAATTACATTCAACAATACAATTATATTGTTGCTTTCCACCCGATGCAACATTTGCACAATTTTTTGGATGTTAAAAACTACCTCGTACCATTTTGCAGATCCTTGTATCAAATTGCACATTTTTACTTCTGGTTTAGAGTTTATATTTGTAGCTTATTTATATTCATGTGCTCTGGGGGCTCTATAAAATCTGGAGCCACACCGTCTCGTCTCACAGTATAAGAATATATAGCTGAGGTGACAGTAAAGCTCACTTTGACTACAGAGCGAACGCTCACAAGTTTGAATACATCAAGTTTTCTGGAGTATTCTAGACATTTAACCTTTTCCACATTCAATTTCAAGCTACACAGTTTATAGCCTAAATAACAACACATTTCATCAGTAAATGCTTTTATAAGGATTATGACTGTTAGCAAATTATAATAATGATCAAAAAACACACTGTTTAGATAATTGCTCAGTGCTGAATTTACATTTTAATTATCTAAATATAGCGATACATGTCCAGTGTAACCAGTGAGCGTGACGTAGCTCAAACACATTATCTGCATCTGAGTAAGAGGCTACAACTGCAGCTTCCACAGCAACATACACTGTTGCTGCATACTGTATATATTTTAAGCTGCAATAATAAAACAGGCTTAAAATATGAAACACAAGTTTTAACAGTGATTCTGAAAATGAGTATTCAGTTGAAGTCAAATATTCAAACATTTTTAAATACTATCTGAGCCAGCCCTAAACAATGGGGAACATATCAAAACCATGACATGACATTTTGAAGTATGGACATAAAAGAAGTGTACGGTGAAACTCGTGAAACTTATGAAAGCAGACCTCAAAATAGGGTGCGATGGTGCATTTGACCAACGGACAATAAACCTGTCACTTGTCCAAAGCTTTAACATGAGTTAGCATGGTTTAAAAATCCTCTGGAAAAACTCCAGTTCAGCCTGTTGATGTGTGATGTGTGCGTGTGTATAATCTGTGAGTGAGTTTTATAGAGGGTGTTAGTGGCAATCACCAAAAGTTAAACAAGTTGTCCCCTGACAGGTAAAAGAAGATGTCTGCCCCAGCCTGACATTCTATCAAGCAGCTTCAAAAGAAGCCACCTGAGACACTTTTCTTACAGGCTTCAAAAAGATACATAGACACATATGTTGAGACCTTATTAGATGCTGAAAACTTCTTTACATATCAGATTTTCCCTCTTGGCCCAAACAAAGTCAGTCAGTAATTCATGTTTTGTGACCCCAATTTTTTGTTGCTCGTTCTGAACTGGAGCTATGAGGCTGATGTAGCCAACAAATAAGGGAAGCTTCTACACCACAAATGAACTGCAGGTCTAAATCATGTGCCATGTTGGTAAGCAGTTTCAAACAGCCTTACTTATGTGGTTTCATAAACGGTATGACATACTATAAAATAAAAATGGAAAAAAATTATGTTGCAAAGCTAAAAGTAGCGGTAGGGGGCACCCTGTAGATGACAGCCTTTTAGAACCTGTAGTCTTTCTATAGACAAGAACATGTTTTACAGTGTCAAAATCACAGAAGATAAGTCTTTATTAGTCCCACAAGTGGGAGATTTGTTTTGCCATGACAGAAAGTGGACAGTACAAAGTTAAGAATTAAGAAACAACAGAATAAAGTAGAATAAAGAGAATAAAATAGAATACTATACTAACAACAGAATACTAACAGCGCAGTATAAAATAAAATGTACACTATACAATATTTGCTATACATCAATGTAGTAAATATTCACAAATATATTTTAGGCTATATGTAAACAAGTTGTAAGTGATAAGTCTGTACACAATGGGTCTGAGTAAGTGATATGAAGTAAGTCTATCTGTTATTACTCACAACGAGGTGTGAGAGGATTGAGAACCCTGGAGTGAAAATAATTCACACTTCAATCACAAAAATGGCCATGCCAAGATAAAAGAGACAAAAGGCCTAGTATAAACACCCGACCTGATTGCGAAGGATGGGTTTCAATGCTCTTATTGATTCATCTTATTGAGACATCACAATAAAAGATTATGCAAAGATTCAACAGTTATTTTATTATGGACAAAAAAGCTAAATTGTTTGAGTTTCCTGAATATATATTGAAGGGGCAGGAATCGCTATGAATGTCTACATTGTGTTCCATCCCTCCCTCTGATCCAATCTTGCGTCAACTCTGATTGAATTCATTAACACTGATTGCACTGATGCTAATTGTGCAGAAGCTGATCTGTGTTTCAATACTGTCAGGAACCAGCAATACCCGTCGATACCTTTCACTCACTAACAAAGATGTAAAATGAGCTTGTTTCCGGTTTTCATACAAACATATTTCTATCAAAATGTACTCCATCAGCGTCAATGAATAAAAACTACAGTTTAACTGAGGGGTTGAAGAACCTCTAGTAGCAAGGCTAGTCAGTTAAAAACAACGATGTGACCCACAATTGGAGTGGTGTTTAGTCACGACTGGAAAACCACCAGATATTTTGGGAAAGGCTGAGGCGGTCTGAATGAATACTGTAGTTGTAACGTCACCTGACCTCAGTTTTACTCCTAACCCTAACACCAGCCTCATCCACACTGATGTTTATAAGACGACCGAGCCCACTGCAGGAAAGCCAGCACTAATCAGTATTAAACAGCATGACTAAGTGCTATTCCATTTACACCTCTCTCGAAAAGGAGGAAGACAGCCTCCGTATGCGTGTCATTAAGGCTTCTGACAAAGCAGGCCAAGCAAAACACGCACTCTCTAACGCAGTCATAGAAAAGCTTCGCCTTTTGACGACACAAACAGAGCCATCCGAAACGCGAGCCGAGAGTTGAGGGACACACACAGAGAGCAAGTACAAATCTCAGGCTGTTGATTGAAGAGCTCTCGAGCTGGAGCACTTGCTCAAAGGAGCCCCCTCCTAATGAACATATTAAAGAGCGGCAGCTGCCGGGCTCTGAATTAGTGCGTTACCTGATGATCCCCGCAGATCCGTCGGCCATTTCAAATTCTTATTCATGCTGCCTGCCTGACCCCCATAGAGCCTGGGGAGGTGGCATGGCATTTGATTTTTAATGCTGTGCCCACGTTCCACATCTACTACAATACACTGTAACAGGGGCCTTGGATTACCTTCCACTGAGTAAACTCGTATCCATAAGTGTGTTTCTTCTGCAAATCAATACAACATAGGGATGGTTTTCACATTGTTGTGTGCTGTGGGATACTGTGTGACAGTTGGATAGTAGGCAATCAACCCAATGAGCAATCACAATCTTCTTTGCAATGCGCTGAAAGCATTCCGACCAATCAAAGTATAACTTGATTTATAAAAATCAAAGAATCAAAGTATTCAAATAATGCAATAAAAGTATATTATTCTGCCAGTCTATAATAAATCTACATTACTGATCCACTAATGTATTAATTGGCACCATGGAATTAGACATATAGGAAACTATATAACTACTGTAATTACTAGCACTTTTCCATTTCATGCAAGACTGTAACACTATAATGATGGGACAGTGTCTGGGACAGATGATTGTCTCCCATAATAACAATCTGCTCTCAAGCTCCTGTAACAATAATAATATCTTCTCAAGCCAGTTAAAAGAAAAAACTGACCACGGCAAATAAATATCCAATAAATAATCGAAACAGCAGCCAAACATAGACTGCACACAGGTTAGTACAGACCTCGCCTCAGAAACACCTGTTGATTTATTGATTGGTTGGTTGGTTATTCTCCCATCTTGTGAAACATTATGGGAGAAGATTAGGTGCTGTTTTGTTGGCAAAAGGGGGTTGTACAAAGTATTAACATCAGGAGTGCTAATAACTGATGATTTGATGTGAAAGAATTATTTCTTAATGTGGGATTTTTTTCCCACTGAATAAATGCACTTCAATTAAAGGTTGGGTTTTCCTCTTTTTTCATTGTGGACCTATATTATTTAGAACAAAAATGAATTTATTAGAACCAAAAGAACACATCTTAACCAGGGGTGCCAATAATTATGGAGGGCAGTGTACATTATGCTATTGGACTTTGATGTGAAAACCAGGAATTGGTTCTTAATTGCTGTGTAATTTACAATCTCTAAAAGTAAAATGGGACAAACTAAAGACTAAACTAAAGTTCCAAATTCCACAACATCAACACAAAACATGTGGAAGTTCATTAACTGAAAATGAAGTATATAAGTAAAGTTCAACTACATTAGAAATTATAAAATTGAGATACTAACCATGAAGAGTCAGTCTGTGTGTAGGTTGTAATTGTGTTTAGTACTATAGTTACAGATTCTGTAGCTGAGTGTAGCTCCACAAGTCATACTGATGTGTGTATGTGTGTGTGTGTGTGTGTGTGTGTGTTTGTGTGTGTGTGTGTGTGTGTGTGTAACCTAAGCTGCCATTATCTTGCAGCTTATTTAAAGTTTACAAGATTTTTTCCAGTAAACTCCAGTTACACCGTTCAATACAGAAAGAAATTCTGGTCTAAAATTATACATTGGATGTTTCAGTTAAGTTTTCCTTCATTGCTTTCTGGCCTGTTTCAATGTATGAGTGCTTTTGTTTGACATTTCAGGCTCCACTGAAATTAGTGACCATTCAGGAGGAGGAGCTTGAAGAGGAGGAACCAGAAAAGGAGGAGCTTGATTGGTGGTCAAAATATTACGCATCGCTTGCAGAACTTGAAAAGCAGGTGAGAAAGGCACGATTTAAGAATGTATGTAGTTCAAATGCACTGTATGACACAACCACATATAACTGACTTCTAAAGAAATATTTCAGTGAAAAATCAAATCTACACAAGCTCCCAAACCCAAACGAGGCGGAGCTACAGAGCAAACCAGTTAACTTGTAGGCTTGTTGCTTATACTCCACTAATAGCATCAGTCAATCACATTACATTACATTCACCCAGGACTTACAACATGAGGAAATACTCAAGTTTCAGGACAGTGTGAGAACGAGAGGAGAGTACTAAGGGCTAAAAGAGTAGTGTAAGAAGATAGATTTGCACCAGGAGAGGAGATGCTCTCTGAACAGAGTCTTTAGGAGGTTTTTAAATATAGAGAGGGATTTTGCTGCTCTGGTTAGTTTAGGCAGCTCATTCCACCAGCAGGGAACCACAAAAGAGAAGAGTCTGGACTGGGTTTACCTTGTGTGTAGGGATGGCAGAGCC
>JBBPCY010000013.1:3832854-3847338 GCA_037974405.1 Brachyalestes nurse | reverse complement strand
GAACGGAGATTGTGATCCAGACCTTCTCACCAACATCAGTGTCTGACCTCATAAATGCTACAGAATGAATGGACACACATTCCCACAGAAACTCCAAAAAAAGAGTGGAAGCTGTTATAGCTACAAAGGGGGACCAAATCCATGTTAAAGTCTATGGATTTGAGTGCAGTGTCAGTTAAAGACCCTGTTGGTGTAAAGGTCAGATGTCCAATACTTTTGTCCATATAGTGTATATTCATTTCAGAGAAATGGAGAGAAGTAAAAAGTCTGGCAAGATTTCCTGAGAGCTGACAGATGTACTGAGAAGTTCCACTGCAGTTACATTTTGAGGCTTTTTCATGTACTTGAAGTTTTATTCCATTAAACTAACAACACTTAAAGTAAAGGATGTTTATGTGGGCTCTCAGCCAGCTCTGCTAGTGGGTACATGGAGTTAAGAGTCAGACCAAAAAGCTAATCTGGTCTTTTAAAGCTCTGAGATGTCACGCTCTGTGTAACAACATCAAACTGAACAGACTGTGACTCCACAATAATAAAAACTTCTCAAGGAAATACATCACTTTTTCTCACTGCCATTTTAATTTATCATGCTTAGCTCCTACTTTCTTTTATTTGGGTTTGATGTCATTTTTGTAAGCAGATGAGGATTATTTCTGGCTACTGCTCACACACTTTTTGGCTTTGTTATATTATTCTTAAGCAAAAATGCTCAATTATGATCCAAAGATGCCTAAAAGATAAGAACAAGGCCAAACTTCATCTCCTATGCAGACAGATGCTGGAAGCACTCCACTGCTGCTCTTAGTATTTAAAGGGTCTATATTGTGGAGAGGACAGTTTTGGGGCTTTTGTTTAAATAAAAGGGTTTAATACAAACACCATTAACTCCCTGCTCCGGGAACAAAACCCTGCATCACCTTAATGTTACTGAATGCAACAAAATTATTTATGATGTTGGTCATTCATTATGAAATACTGAAAGTGTTGAAGGCAGCTAGACCTTTCAGAATTAGGTAAAATATAGATAAAGACAAAAATAGAAAGGATTTGTTCTGACAACAATACAGAAAACGAAAGCAAACGACAGCAGTTTACAGCAGTTTAGCCCCATCCATTTACTGCGAAGTTTTAAGAAGTGAGAAGCTAATCTCAACAGAGCTCATTAACACAGAACAACCTTAAAGGCACAGTAACGGATAGAGTCTATTGAGTCTATTAAATTCCAAGGTTGGGCACAGAAACAGATTTCAATTATTCTAAACACATAGAATATGGGCCTTTTAGTGTAAAGTGTCCATTTGTCACGTGTTAATACATCACAGCACAACACACAGTATGAACAGAGTGAAACTCTTCCTCTGTATTTAACCCATTCACCAAGTGAAGCAGCGGGCAGCCAGGAACACAGAGCCCGGGGAACTGTGTGTGTTCAAAAAGAACTGGCAGTTCTGGGATTCAATCCCACAACCCTCTGATTGCAGGGGCAACTCCCCAACCACCAGGACAGCAGCTGCTAATGTATCAAGATTTTAAAAAGATAAAATGTATTTCTGTATGTGGTCCAAAAATATAAAAATAGTTGCATATATCTCAAATGCATTTGTATTACAATACAGGCTTACTTTCTGCTTACAAGTGAGGAGTGACCAAGAAGCATCAGAAGCATCACATTCCTTATAACAGCAACATGTGGAGATATTTCCTTAAAAAGTCCATTTGTCATACACGAACACAGCACAGTGTGAACAGCACTATTCTCTATATTTAACCCCTTCACCAAGAGAAGCAGGGGACAGCCAGTGGCAGGGGAGCCCGGGGAGCAGTGTGTGGGGACAGTACTTTGAGCAAAGGTACCTCAGTGGTGCCACTAGCAGTCCTGATAGTCGAACCCACCACCTTTCAACCACAAGGGCAGATCACTAACCACTAGACCACCAGCTGCCTCCTTAAAACAGAGACTTTATAATTACTTATATTTACTTATTCCTGCTATCATCCCACAACTATTTATAATTACTCTGTTGTTTTTCATCCCACAACTATTTATTTATCATTACTCTGTGTCTATTATATCGGTTTCATTTTCTAACATCGGTTTAGACAGCATTTCTTATATTTTCGTATATTTCATATATTTTTATCTTGTTTTTTTCATTTATAACTGTTCAACTACGCCGATGTACCGCTGCTGCTAGAAACTGAATTTCCAGGAGGAATCTTCCCGAGGGATTAATAAAGTTTGTATCTATCTATCTATCTATCTATCTATCTATCTATCTATCTATCTATCTATCTATCTATCTATCTATCTATCTATCTCTGTGACCACCAGGGCAGCACCAGCTTGTGTGAAGTAAAGAGGGGCTGCAGGACCAGGCTGGCAGGGCAGGGGGTCCAGCTCGCCTCCTTACCTGGATGGTCTGGCTCAGTGCTCCGATCGTGGGACCCCCCACTAGCTTGCAGTAGAGGTCTGAGCGGGGTCTGCCCTGCTTGTCCTCTCCGCAGGTGGCCGTGGCGGACACTGCAGCCCCCTCAGCCAGGTTGAAGTAAGGAGGGCTCAGGCTGAAGCCAGAGATTTCGTTGACTGAGACCTGAGGACTAACTTCGCGACAAAACACACACGACAGAAAGAGCAGGACCACGGAGTGTGGGGGACTTCTCCTACTCAACGCCATGCTTCGCTTCGGGCTGTTCTGTCTCCTGGGTGAAGAGCCTCATATCCAGTCCATAGCAGCTCTGTCTCCTCTCACACTCTCCGTCTCCTCTCACACACTCCTGTCTGGTGCACTTGTAGCGCACTTCCTCTTTACTGCGCGCGCGCGCACGTGAGTGTGTGTGTGTGTGTTTATGAGAGAGAGTTTGTAAGTGTGTGTGTGTGTGTGTGTGAGAGAGAGAGAGAAAGAGAGAGGGTGATAGAGAGAGAGTGTAAGAGAGTGTGCAAGTGTGTGTGTGAGTGACTGTGTTTGTGAGTGTGTGTGAGAGAGAGAGAGAGGGAAAGAGAGAGTGTGTGTGTGTGTGCGAGAGAGAGAGAGAGAGGGTGATAGAGAGAGTGCGAGTAAGAGAGTGTGCAAGTGTGTGTGTGTGTGTATGGGAGAGAGAGAGAATGTGTGTGTGTCAGCGTGTATGTGAAAGTGTGAGTGTGTGTGTGTGTGTGAGAGAGAGAGAGAGAGAGTGTGTGTGAGTGTGTGTGTGAGAGAGAGAAAAAGAGAGAGGGTGATAGAGAGAGAGTGTGAGTAAGAGAGTGTGCAAGTGTGTGTGTGTGTGTGTGGGAGAGAGAGAGAATGTGTGTGTGAGTGTGTATGTGAAAGTGTGAGTGACTGTGTGTGTGTGTGTGTGTGAGAGAGAGAGAGAGAGTGTGCTTGAGTGTGTGTGTGAGAGAGAGAGAAAGAGAGAGGGTGATAGAGAGAGAGTGTGAGTAAGAGAGTGTGCAAGTGTGTGAGTGACTGTGTGTTTGTGAGTGTGTGTGTGTGTGTGTGTGTGAGAGAGAGTGAGCGAGTGTGTGTATGTGAGAGAGAATGTGTAAGAGTGTGTGTGTGTTTCTGTGTGATGACATTAATGATTACTCTTCTCTAATTTACATTTCTCCATGCTGTTACTGATCTTTCTTATACCAAATCCAGTCATTTCAGTAGTTTAGTGTGTGATTCTGAATTGTTTTGAATGTTAGTTTATTTGGTGGCAGAACTGTATTTCTGGTCAAATTAACTAAAGTTTTTACTTTACTACTTTTTCATATGAAATATAGCTACATAACTACATAGTGTGTGTGTGGGTGTGTGTGTGTGTGTGTGTGGGTGTGTGTTCCCAAAAGTGATGGAGAACACGAAGGGTTTGTTGTTTGTCCACATGAAGAAAAGTCATTCATTCTTATAAACTGCAGATTTCTTTCAAATAAATGAAAGAATGAATAAAACTGATATAAGGTTTGGATAAGGCATGGCTTGGCTACACACTGATGAATGGACAGAGGGACACGCCCCACATCTGTTGATGATCTGTGATGTACTGACCACAGCTTTTATTTGAATGGAGGTATAGACGGATCATTATTTAGTCAGACGTCCATGGAAATACACCACAAAGACAGGAAAACAAACTGGTGTGTGTGTGTTGGGGGGGGGGGGTCACTTTTTCCACTCTAAGGCCTGTGTGCTCCGGGTTCTGCCCATAGAGAGTTTAGCTGGAATAAATCAGTGTCACCGTTCTCTAACACACCCTTTACAACTACAGCTTGATAACAATCTGGTGAGTTGAATCAGGTGTGTTAGAACAGGAAACCTTAAACTGTACAATGCAGGCCATCAGGGTTGGCAAACACTGCTTTGTCATGTCCTGTAAAAGTGCATGAATATTGTGTGGAGGTCATAGTTCTAGAATCATGCCTCGTTCACTCTTTATAATAACAATACGTGCACAAATTCATGCCGCAAAAAAGAAAATGTAACCCGTTCTGCCTTTTGCCCTGTGAGCGCTGGGTTAGGCTACAGCATCCCCACACACCCCTGGTTAGGATAAGTGGCAGATAATGAATGAATGGGTGGATGTTCTCATGCAAATAGCACTTGGTGTTATAACAATCTACATTGCCATTGGTGATCACGGTGAAGGAGCTTCTTGAAGTTCCTCAACATTATTAAACATTTCAATGGAAAAAGTTACAGACACAAAATGTAATATTAATGAAAGTTAATGATAGTTATTTTCAATTTCATCTCATCCCGGAAAAGGTGCAGCATGTTAGATATTTCTCGGACTGATGATAAGGAAGATAAGAGAGAAGACAGCAGTCACTCATGAAAAAACAGCAAGTCATTTACATTTCATCCCTAAACAGATGCAGCATGTCATTTTTAGCAGACGCATGATAAGGAAGGTAAAAGAGAAGCCAGCAGTCACTAAAAATGAGTTGTAGGGTGAAAGCAGCAAAATGTTACATTTACAAAAAACAGAACTCTGTTTAAACAATGTACTCTAGTCAGAGAAAACAAAAATAGAATTTTTGGCAATAATTTTTTGGAGAATGAAAAGTTGAAGCAAGAAGTGGGAGCATCATAATATGTGGCTGCTTCTCCACAAATGACACTGAACCACTGCACTTCTTTGATGGAACACAAATAGAATGATGTACCAAATGATATTGAAGGAGAATTTAATCTCAAAGAGGAGATAACCGACATTTTCTCTAGAAAGCATACAGCAGTAATAACTATTTACTAGTTTCTAAAAAAAACCCTGAAAATGCTAATCTAGGATTACTGAAAAGCTTGCTGTAAAAAAGTTAATTCATTTTCACTGTAGGCTTCTCAAGGATGTTAGGACCAAGAGCAGCTTTGCAACATGGGATTCATGGTATCAGTTTATAGCGTCTGAATACTTTTTCAGTTTTTAAATGTATGTAAAAGTAGGCAGAACAAGCTTTATCCGAATGTAGGCTGAATAATATCATTTTCAAGAACATAATAAAAGGGACAGATGACACATTCGGTATGATTTCTCTTAGCAAACATTAGAATTTGTACCTTCAGAGGAAAAGCTACTCACTGAAACCTCACTCTGCTCCACATGTACCTACTTCAACTAATACCATTCAAATAAAAAATCAAATAAAACAAAACGCCTTCAGCTCTAGTGCTATTGTCATGGAAAATGGAAATTCTCTGTTATTCTATTACAGATCCTCACTTCATATCCAGCCACTGCAGTATAATGTACTTAAAGTGAAGTTTTTGAGGAGCCTAGCTGCCAAAGAAGTAAGACTTGAAAAAAACAATCCTCTAATTATCACTGTGGGTCATTATTTGTGATGGTGTCTTGATGTGGTCCACTTATCCTGGAGAAAAGGACGAGTTTCTCAAAAGCATTGTAGCATAAAGCTTATTGTGAGGTGGTAGATCAAGTATCACTTTCACTGGTCTCTTTCACTGATGATAATCTTAACACTGTAGTGCTTTTGCCAGACAGAAAACATGATGAAAGGTTGATGCTTTGGTGACATCTGCAGGAGAAGAGCTGCACATAGCATACAGTTAAAATAAAATCAGTGTCTGCTGAAAGAGCCTTGGGTGTCCCTCTAAAAATAGATTACATTAATATTTCTTGTTCAGAATGAAAGTAGCGCACAATAGCTGAAATAGCCTATATGATACTCCTGGGATTAGGCAGAGAAAATGCACACACATGCACGCTGATGTGACCTGATTCTGATCATCCAGGCCGATTCGACAATACCGAGCACCTGAGCCGTGTAAAAGGATTATCCACTATAGCAGTGCATCATAACTAAAGATGAGTTTTTTAAAAAATAGTCTGATCGTCCTCCATGTTTTAATATCTTTTCTGGTTTCACGCATGTACTTTAACTTTATCAAAGGCTTGAGAATGAGCTGATATGCGGAACAGAGCCAAAAACCACTCTGAAGACATTTTGGGCTCTATGGTCTTGGCTATTTATAAAATGAGGCTGAATAGCAATCATTAATAAAAAAATATTATGTATACACTCAACAACAAGGCTTGAAATGTGATGCTATGAAGAGCCATGTTTGATTCATTAAAGAACTTCTCAGTTGACGTCTTTCAGGAAGCATTTTGATGTGTGGCCGGGAAGAACCTTTTGAAGTTTAAAGATGTAAAGGTTCTTGGAAAGTTGGAAAGTTTTTAAAAAAATCTTTCCTCTTGGAAGAAAAGTCTGTGGTAATAGATCATCAGTAGAGATGCTACAGCTATCCTTGAAAATAAGTGATCTAAATGGTTCTTGGTTTAAATTTGTATGGTTCCAGGATGAACTTTAAAATGTTTTTTAACAGTTGTGCGTCCTACAAAAAGGAATCCTCCAATTTAAGAGTCTTTAGGACAGCCGTTCTCAAACTGGTACCCCTGGGGGTCCCTGAGGACCAACAAAAGAACCCTTGCTTTAGGGATCCAAATACTTCTATGACTTTGCTGTAATGGCCCTTTATTGCCATCTTTATTTTTGAAGAATAAAGCATTTCTCAACAGAACCATCAATAGAATGGTTCTCTGGGTAAACCAAAATGGGTTCTTCTATGACTTCTATGATGGGAGTGTGAAGAACCTATTAAAACTATAAAGAACATAAAAATAATAGAAAGATTTTCTTTACAAGGTTTCTTCCAAGAATCTTAGCATTATAAAGAAGTTTCTTTGCACTCACATCTCACGTACAGAAATAGTTCTTTTAAAAACCAGCGATTGAAAACTTCTTTGGAGAACCAGTGGTTCCTTTATGACAAGTTTTGTTTCATCTTCCATGACAAAATGACTAGCCATAGAAATCCGTCACACTGTAAAGGGAGAATAATGTGCCACATCACACACAAACTCCCTCTTTACCCTCTCCCTGATTGGTAATGGTGGACTGGTAGAAGATGGAGGTCCTACAGGACTGTGTGTGAGACTGGACACACCACCACATCTAGATCACTTCACTCCAATGGCAACTCTACACATGTTCTCGCCTGACAGCGAAACGTGATTTTCCTGCTAAGGGCTGAAGGCGCCCTCCCCCAGCTCCCTGTACTCTGACACACACCAACATCTCGAGGACATATAGAGCACCTTCAGGTACCTATAGCCTGGACAGCGCTCTGCCACTTGAACGCAGGAAGCAATTATGAATGCAGATTGAGAGTCACGAGTGCTTTCAGGAAACGCACATGAGAGAGTATAGGGGCACGTGGGTGGGAAGGAACAGAGAAAATCAATGTGCTGCCAAGGCAGGCAAAGTGCATTTCAATGCTTTGCACACAGCTCTCTAATGTATGAGAGATTCATTTTGCTCAGAATATGCTGAAAATGACCTGCATTTAACGCGTAACAGACTTTCAAGGGATGCGGGCTGCACGCAACGTTGCGCTGCACAGGCCGTGCGTTTATGTAAGACTCGGTTTAGGCCTGAACCTGATCGCGAGTAGCCAACACTGGAGTCTGTTGCCAGGTAACAAAGAAAAAGAAAATACAGGAAAAAAAAAGCTCTCATCAAAGCTGAGGTGAAAACCTGTCAGGAATTACATAAACGTCCTTCAGACTCGCAGCGATCAAGGCTGCAGAGGGTTTATGGTCCAGGTGACTTCTGTCAGAGTCTGTGATTCTGAGGATAAGGATAAAATGTCTACAGAACTGAGCATTCACCGCCACATATAATATTCAACTCTTTTAAAGGGCCATAAAGCATGTCATTTTCCTTCATAAACACTTACATTTTCATAATGTACCCCTCACTCCATAATCCAAAACTTCCAAATGGCAGTTGTTAAAACAGCTCATTTTAAATTCAGTGGTTTTCTTGATGTCACAAACTTGTTTAAATATATCCAGCAATTCAGTCGACAGCAGTGCTGATAGGCCCATTCAGTCTGAGGTTATAAGGGCCTATGCAACAGGGCCACCAATTACAACAGAGCTCATTTACATATATTAGTCTTAAAGTTACTGGAACAGCCTGATTCATTTCTATGGAATAAAGAGAGATCGGAAAGTGGTCATGGAAAAAATGGACTGTAATATTTGTGGTCTATTTTCATGTGTTTTGTTTAGCTTCTGCTTAGTTAGAAAATACATTATTAATGATCATTTGGCAAATAATCCAATGAAGCCCAGCCACCCCCACCCCCAGTGTACCACAGAATGACCAAACGTAACTAAAAACAGTAGTGATCTTGATGGCTTGATGGATCTTGATGGCTGCTGTCCATTTTTATAACAGTTTGAAATGACCTAACAGCCCAGGTGAGTGTGTGACCATCTTTTTCTAGCAGTTTGCACATCATGTACTATAAGCATCCATTGTTTGTGATCTACATGAGCCCTGTGGCTCCTGTGCTAATCGTAAGATGTAAACATGTCTTGATTGACTGAATACAGTTGAGGTAAGAGGGAAAATCTGTGTAAAATCTGATGGATCTCTTCAAGGCCAGCTGGCTCCATTAAGGCCTTGGCTTGCTGGCCATAGGCAATTAAGCAATGATGCACAGAGTTGGCGCAGCATGCAGTCCTCTCTTCTCCACCCATGATCCTTGCTGAGAGTCGCCACATCATAACTGAGAAACAAAGCCTTTCGTTGGCTTTGCTCCTTCGTCCAAGTCTGCCTGGCTGGACCAGGACAGAAGCCTTGACACCGCTTGCTCGAGCAGAATTTGCCCTGGGGATGGAACCGAACAGGCTTTCTGTGGGAGAGCTCACTCTATTGTGCAACAACTCTTTAGCAGAAATTCAAGTGGGTTCAGTTGCCATGGAAACAAGTGTTGAGATTGAAATGTTTGTAAAAAAAAAAAAAAAAGAAAGAAAGAAAAAAAAAACGAAGAACAAAAAAATGGTTAGGATTACATCTTTAGCTTTAGTGGGGAGGTTATTATGTAATAAAGTACATCCGTGGCGCGGCACGGCTTGACCGAACCCAGAGTGTTAGAAATCAGATCTGTAGAAATCTATATTAAGTTACACCGCCTCAGTGCTGAAGAACGTTTAATCATTTTCAGAGGCTCCAGTTCGGCTTCACCTTGTTCTCTTCCAGACCTCTAGGAGAATGAGAACATTGGACTGAGTTACAGCCAGTTAGAGGAACACACCAAACACCAGCAAACAACTTGCCAAAAAGTCCACATGTGCTTTTTTATTTTTTCAAATTATTAATTACTGCAGAAGGGAGTGAATTTTTATGTTGGAGCTGCCTGTTTTGAATCCCTCATGTTTTTGATGTCACAGCCACGAACACATTTACATAGGACTAGACATGCAGTGTATAGTTGGCCAGACATCTCAATGAAAGGAGAGGCTGAAAATTATTTTTAATTGACATCCCTGAGGATTATTGTACTAACTTTTCAACATTGTTTCTAAAATAACAGGGCAGTCCATTAGAATAAGGCATGAAGAGAGATTGGAAAATTATAATAAACAAACATTATAAGTGGAAAAATGACAGTACAAAATTTAAACTAACTGCAGGTCTGTAGATCAAGGTGGATGCTTGCTGCCTTGGCCTCTGGATTTTATTATTATAAAGCATTTAAAGCTGATCCTTTAAACCTTTAAAAAGTTCTTGTTCCAAGCTGAACGTTCTGCAGCTTCTAGTTCAGTGGGGGCTGTTTGTCAACCCGACCCATCAGTGAAGGTTAGCGTGGGGTAAATGGTCACTATACGTCTTTCATAAGCTGAAATTGTCATTGTTTTTGGTGTTCATTTCAACTTTTCCTGAGTCCCCTCGTACAAATCTTATGTGGCCTACACACAGATGTAAAAGTTCAATGAACTCTATCATTACATGTAACATTGATAAACCACACAGATGGTATAGGATGAATGAGCTCAAGCTTGCGCAAGCAAAACAAAGTGTAGTGGAAAATAACATTTACTGTCTGAGTAAGTGGGTGCGACGTGTCACTAAACTGGCTGCTATGTAACCATAATTATCACTAATTAGCAAGTATAGTGATGACAACAGCTTGTTGGAGGGGGTTATAATAGGTTAGTTGTTAATATTATACATAGTTGTTGTCTAGAACTTGGAAAGGGTAACGAAAAGCCTCCATTTTTTTTAATTCTATGCCTTCTGCATTGGGTTCTGTGTGACTCCAGATGGTTCTAACTGATTGTAAAACAATATGTATTAAACATCAGGCCCAATTAAATGATCCCACAGCACAATTGTCATTGGTCTGTTTTTATTTTGCCACTAATATGATGGCACATGCTGTTTTCAGTAAGGCCTGAGACGTTTGGCTTGGCAGGGTAAGGCCCAAATTGAGAGGTGTGAGGAAATTACTATGGTGATATTTGCATATCCGTCTCTAATGGAAAAGACTGATGAACAAATAGCCTAATTTGGGATATTTCAGTAACCGTTTTCATCTTTAGTGATATGAATCTTCCCATTGCCAGTTTTTTCTCCTTTTTTGGTGCAGAGTTTGCGCCCCTCCCCTCTCTTTCTCTCCAAAAGGGGAGCAGTCTTAAGAACTATTTCATGATCTATTTTTGACATATTATATTTGCACAGTGACCTGGATAGGAAATATTCATGAAACTGTCATTATGAATGGTTTGGATGATGCTCTGGCACTCAGCCTAATTTGTCACCGCATCGCTGGGCCTTATGCAGCTCAGGGACTTACAAGTGGTGCAGGTGGGTTTAAAAAATGCACAACATGGAAATCATTGTATATTCTCCATACTCTTGGAATCAGTATTACTGGTGGATGAACATGGCTCAATAGCTAAAGAGGTTTTCAATGATCTTACCTTCAATCACTGTGTGGCCTGGTTACTTATCAATAGACCATCACTGAATACATTTTGGCCGTTATTAACATATTAGTCCTGACGAGCCCAATTTGTTCAAGTACTAGGGAGGAGTTTTTATTTTCAGTGAAGCAATGTCTGTTAATCAATCAGAAAGATGCTACAGAAATAATGTCTGAAATTAGATATAAGCACCATGATGATGACGAGAACATGATAAGGTCAAAAGTATGTGAACAACCCTTCTAATGATTGAGTTTTGGTGTTTTACCCACACCCGTTACTAGCAGGTATATAAAAATCAACAAATGCTGGTAGTAGAATGATTTGTATCAAAAAAGTGACTTTAAACTATTTCCCTCGTTCAGCTCTAAGTGCTATTATGCAAACTCACAGAGTGGGGCCAGCAAGTGCTAAAGCACGTTGTGCATAAAAATCATCTACCCTCTGCTGCATCACACACTACAGACTTCCACGCTGCCTCTGGAAACAATATCAGAACTGTGCATCATGAGCTGAGCAGGGTTTTCATGACTGAGCAGGTCCACACAAGCCTAAAACCACCATACATGACGCCAAGAATTGGCTGTAGTGTCACAAAGCAGGCAGTTACTGGACTCTGGAGCTATGGATACATGTCCTCTGGAGTAATGAATTGGTTTTCATTCGCAAATACAGAAAGCAATAATAATGTTTGGTGGAGGAGGAATGATGGGCTGGGGCTGTTTTTCAGAGGTTGTGTTGGGTTTTTTAGTTGCAGTGAAGGACTTTTAATTCTGCAGCAAACAAAACCATTTTAGACAATGACACACATTCAGCTTTGTGACAACAGTTCGAGGAAAGTCCTTTTCTGTTCCAGCATCAATGCAATACTGACAGAAACAGACCAAAATACCATGTGGCACACTCTGCCTTGTTTTGCCTATTTGTGCCTTTGTTTTCCTCTGTCACATTCTGCTTCATTTTGCTCCTTTCTTCTTTTGTTTATCTCTGTCACACACACTCTTTCACCCATTTCTGCTCTGTTTTCCTCTGAGTCCTGTGGCTCTTTTGTTTTGGTTCTCAGCTCCACTTTAGTCCTGCATCTTGTTCAGTGTATTCACCTGAGTCTAGTCCAAGTCCCCCTTTCCCAAGTGTTTCTTAGGTGGTTTTCAGTGTGTCTCCTGTGACCATTCCCTTAGTAAGATTCTCTGTTCTGTTTCTAAGTTTAGTGTTTCAGCATTTTGGTCCTGATTGTTCTCCTTCTTGTCTTTGGTTTCCTTTGGTCTTTGGTTTTGGTTGTAAATACAGACTCATTATTTTGTAATCCATGTACACTATATAGACAAAAGTATTGGGAAACACCTGTTTTTCAGGGTTTGGGCTAGGTTCCTTACTTCCAGTGAAGGAGAATCTTAATGGAAGCTGTTATAGTGGCAAAGGGGGACCAACTACATATTAAAGTTTATGGATTTGAGGACAATGACATTATAGTCCCTGTTGGTGTAATAGTCAGGCTTCCCAATACTTTAGTCCATATAGTGTATGTCTTCTTTGGGTTAGTAGAGTGTTTGATGATGGCCTAATTTAAGATGCTTATCTTTAGTGAAGCACTTCAATTAAAACCAGATCATTTAGTGGCATCATGTCCACCTCTAATGACAATGGAATTGGAGGCTATTGGAAATATTATTTTTCAGATAACGTTTTGGCAAACCATTAAGCAATGCTGGTGCCTCTCCAGGTCCAGACTGAAAGTATTTTTATTTGGACTTGTAGCAGATAGGGATGTGATAGTGACAGATGCATGCCTGCCCTCCCTGGACCTTAACACTCACTTTCTAAATCCTGAGCTTAGATAGAGAAAATTAGATATTTAGTTTTCTCACAAATCGCTTTGCTGCTTCCTTTTTTTCCTGTTTAAATTGGAATTCTATTATTTTCCCCCAACATTTCGGCACCCAGTTCAGTACAGAATTGATTTCAAAGCCTTACCCACTGTGTACAAGTGGATCAGGCCCTAAATACATCTCTGATATGTTTGATGTGAAAAATCTTTGTGTGTCTCTTAGATCTGCAGGAGCTGCTCGGCTAGTGGAAAAAAAGATCTGAAACTAAACCTGGAGAAATGGTGTTTATCCACTATGCTGTCCAACCAACTGCCCATCAGTATCAGCTTTAAAAAACTGCTAAAAAACATATTTCCCTCTGCCTTAAATATCAGCACTTCTTTTGCACGTTCAAAGTTGGTAAGTCTTTCAATGCACCATTTCACATCAAACCACTCCTGATTACTTCTCAGTGATTGAATAATTTAGATGAATTCTGTGAAATTACTATTTAATGTCATGGATCTCAACCAGATAACTTTGATATTAATTTCAGCACTGAATAATTTATATTCAGTACTTAAAGCCGGACACCACAGGTGGTTTACCCTGAATAGAGTACTGTAATTGTTTTAACATAATATCACAGTGACATTCTCACAATTATTTTTTGTGTTAAAAGTTATAAAACACATTTAGCTATTCTACTAATTCTTATCTACTTGAATACATTTGCATATTTTACTAAAGAAAAATCAAGCAAGAATTAAATTGTTTATTTAATTGTGAAGGCACACTCCAGAGAACCTGAAGCTGTCATTTCTGCCGTAATAAAGATGGAGTATCAGGAGAGTAAGGAGTTAACTACACCTAAGTCTCATTATTAAATATAAAGGACTTCGTGGGTGTTATTATTTATATGGCCTACATGATAATATGAGGCCTGCATGCAGCCGCCCTACATTAAGCACTATTCCAGGTAGGTGGCCTTTTCAGTCTCTCTGGCTGCTTCTGTTTTCTCTCGAGCCAAACAGCCATGCTCTGGCCAAATAATTCACAGAGGTAGATCTGTCTTTATTTTTTTGCTTTCAGTGACACAAAAAATGAGGATGATTCATGTGCATTCATGCGTTTAGCTTGCTGGGGAAATGCAGTTGTGTAATGTGACTGAAGAAACGTCCCTCGTGCCTTTGAACAAGTCCCAGTGTTTTCAAAGGTAATTCATTCAAACATGTATTATACTTTACCAGGAAAGCCTATCACACTGATGCCTGGGAAGTCTTATCTAGTGCTGTTATGGTTTTGTTAGTTGGAACCAAGTGGACCCAAACAGCAGTGCATGCCCTTCAGGACGTATTTCTCATTAAAACTCATTAAGACCACTAGGTCCAGAGACAAGTAGCCACCACCACAATAACCC
>JBBPCY010000013.1:3815874-3832754 GCA_037974405.1 Brachyalestes nurse | reverse complement strand
GTGGTGTGGGTTTCCAGTCCAAAGACATGTGCGTCAGGTGAATTGGGGATTCTAAATTGACCAAAGGTTTGAGTGTGTGTGAATGGTGTGTGTGTGTGTGTGTGCCCTTTGAGTCCTTGCCTTGCGCCCATGGATAGGCTCCAGATACCCAAAACCCTAGTAGAGATTAAGCGATTACAGAAAATGAATTAATAAATGCATTATAACAATAATAATATTATTATACATTGTACACTAATTATATAATAAAAACAATTTCAACATCTGTTGATTATCTGCTGAAGACTCTCCAGACTAACTGTATGTGCTAAATAATTCTAACATACAAAAATATACTAAAATACAGTAGAAGAAACAATACATGGCAGTTACTTTAGTCCACATGTTGTCTGAGTTTGCCTGGACACTAATCATATCAAACCACAAATCTGATATCTGATTAAATCTAAATAAATCTAAATAAAGACTAAAATCTGAGGTTAATCGCTTACTTGGGACAGCTGGTGGTCTAGTGGTCAGGGAGTTGCCCACAGAAGGCTGTGTGTTTGAATCCAAGCTGCTAGTGACACCTCTGAGGTACCCTTGAGTAAGGCACCGTCCCCACACTCTGCTCCCCGGCGCCCCTCGTTGGTGGCAGCCCACTGCTTCACTTGGTGAAAGGGTTAAATACAGAGGAAGAATTTCACACTGTTCACACTGACACTGTTCACTTATGACTATAAGGGTCCACTTTACTTTATGGTTTTTAGTTATTTGGTCACACATAAGCGTGCAAGCATAATGGAGAAAAAATGAATATTACCCATAATCACAAAAAAATTAGCCATGTACTGTTCAATAAATGCATAATGAAGTAATATTTTGTCACTTTGGACCAGGGGTCACCAACATGGTGCCCCTAAGGACCACATGAGTAGCCCTCGGACCTGTGCAAAAAATAGCACAACTCATCAGTGAACAGCATCTAACATTAAATGTTGCTATGCTTCTTTTATCACTTTACTGCATTTATATAGATTTTAAAATAATAACATCCAAAAAACATTTAAAATGTTTACTATGCATGAAGTTTAGGTAATCTCTGTTCTAGTGTATCAGACTGGTAGCCCTTCGTATGACTCGGTACCCGTGAAGTAGCTCTCCGTTTCAAAAATGTTGGTGACCCCTGCTTTAGACCAAGCAAAACACATTCAGTGATATTTTTTTCAACACAGTAAAAATAGTGGTTGGACATTAAATAAAACACATTAAATGTTATTTTTTCTTGTATTAATTCAATCAAAATTGTATTTAACATTTACACTTTCATTTTCCAGCCCCTCTTCATCTACTAGCATTAAACAGGCTGTTTTACTCCTGAACAGTTAGTACTAATAAATATAAATGACCACTGTTCTGATTGGTTGCCCTGTTTTGTGCCTCATTTCAGTCCTTATAAGTTCATCAGTGTGACTAAGGTGGATCAGTAAAAGAGTTGCTTGCATTTCTTATGCCTCACTAATGCTAATGTTCATGGTTTATTAATGATATGGCAGTAAATAATGTCAGCAGCTGAGGGCCTGGTGGTTAGGAAGTTGCCCCTGTAATCAGAAGGTTATGGGTTCAAATTCCAGGACTGCTACTGGCACCACTGAGGTTCCCTTGAGCAAAATACCATCCCCACATAATGCTCCCCGGGTGCTGTGTTCCTGGCTGCCCACTGCTTCACTTGGTGAGTGGATTAAATGGAGAGGATTCAATAAATTTTCTCTGAGAGCAAAAAAGTGTAGAAAAATAGAAGAAATACTAATGAAAAGAGTTACTCAGAAATGCATTTTATTTCATGATGTTACTTTTAATGAAATGTTCTAACAACTGTTCACATTCACAGCAGTCGGCAGGGTTGCTAACAACTCAAGGTCTGTAGGAATCCTTACTGTAGACAGTATTGTTATTACATCCTCTTTATTCCTTTATTCTCTTTGATAAGGCATCTGGTGTTTTTTTAAAACACCTTCGGAACAAAAAGACAATGACTGACAATGAGTCAGTCACTCAAAAACATTGCAACTGTTGTGTTATGAAGCTTTAAAGCTATTTTGAAGTGACAGTTTGGCCACAAATACAATTTTCCCATTTTTCTCTCTCAAATGAAGTCAATCAGCAAAGGCATGTTTGGTGTCCGAAGCCAGTTTTTTCATTTTGCACTGGAGCTAGTAGGCTAAAGTAGTTAAAAGCAACGAAGGCTTTCGTTCACAAACCAGCACTGTATAAACTGAAGGCCCAAATATTCACATACATACTCCTGAAACATGTCAAATGATAAAGTAATCTCAAACAGACTTGTGGTTTCTGTCAGGGGATTTCACTATAATCAGTTTACTCAGGCAAAAATAAGACATACAGACTATAGACCATAACAATAATGTATAATCAGTACAGCACCTTTCCTTTGAACAGGAGCAGGAAGCAACTGTTATTGTGACCAAGTGGTTTGGTAGTTGCCCCTGTGATCAGAAGGTTGTGGGTTTGAATCCCAAGACTGAGGTTCCCTCACTTGAGTAAGCAAGGCACCGCTGCCCGCTGCTTCACTTGGTGAATGGGTTAAATACAGAAAATAATTTCACACCGTGTGCTGTGGTGTGGTGTGTTCACGTATGACAAACGGACCCTTTACACTAATATACACAAGCATTTGTCAGAATGGGAATGTTCATATATCTATCATTAAAGAGATTATATCCCATTTTTGTCTTGCTGTTTTTTTTCTCTAAGGCCCAGTTATGCTTGGATGCTTAATTAGTTTCCATCACTTGTTACCAACAATAGCGTTGTAGCTCTGATGCAAAACCTAATGAAAAAACTCATAGACAGTAGCAGTTTGACTGGATTTAAGGTCAGGGGGAAAATGTTAAATTGACTTTTGACTGTAGTTAGCCATGTTTCATACAACACTCCCAGTCCCCTGCATTGGTAAACATAAGAAAAAAAAACTGAAAATCTTTCAGCAAGTGCATTCATGCAATAGGCAACTAATGTACATTTACTTGTTAGTTGAATCCACCGTATACACAGAGGCTTTACCGAACAGGTCATGGTTAAATAGGTGATACACATGAATGAAAGGAGATATAATTAAAGAACTGAAGCTACACAACAACACACACATACACACACAGTCCTTTGATGACAAGCAATCTTGCCATCCAGAGCTGATCTGCTTTGCATTTGCCTTCGGATAGAGGAGTGGAGATGGGAGCACGGCCAACAGGTTGCACCCACAGAGATGACATAACAGCAGGCAGGATTCATGCACCAGCCTGCATAATGCTCATTCTCATCAGGCATGTAAAGAAGTGAGTAAGCTTTCTTTTATGTCACTTTCTGGATCCTGCGAATGCAAACTAGAAATAAAGTCAATGAAACTTGGAGGCAAATAAAGAAATAAGGAGAAAATGATTAAAAAGCAAAATCTTGCGAAACAGCTGGTGTGAAAAAAGACCCCGCTTTTTTGTTTCCACCCTAATTCGTTTCCACCCTAATTCGTACATGTAAAAGAGCTGCTTACTCCGATTGCACACACTCAATACAGTTTTGAGGCTGGAGCTCACAGTACACAGATTGCCATGGTAACTGATTTTCCTATGTCCCAATGTGCCTGGGGGAAATAAATGAATTGCTGAGCTGAAATCCGTGGGAGAAGGTAGTGGATGGATGGATGGATGGATGGAGGGATGGTGGTGTTGGGGAGGGGGTAGGGTGCTGAAGGGGTGGGGGGTGGAGTGTTGAAGGATTTCTGAGCTGGTGATGATCGCGCCCACAAAGTGAGAGCGAACCGAGCGCACAGTATTTCTCCTGCCTTTCTTTCCTCCGAGCCCAGCTCCTAAACCTTGCTTGCCCTGCGTTTTTGGAGAAGGGTGAAAAAACCCCAACAAACCAGAAAACGACGTGATGTGATCGTGTAAACTTCATCAAAACTGGGAGAAGAAGCGGGTTGACGCGTTCGGGTTAGATCCTCGAGTCTTGTGGGGTTTTTATTTGGTTTGCTGTTTGTTGATTTGAGTTTTAATTTCAAGATCCAGGTGCAGTTGGAGATGCCGGTGCCAGGTCGACGCTGTTTTTTGCGCTGCGTCTTGGAGATCCAACACCAACGCCAACGCGACCGACTTGCCTAAAGAAAGAAAGAGAGAAGGAAAGAGAGAGCAGAGAGAAAGAGAGAGGGAGAGAAAGAGAGAGCGAGAGAACATATAGAGGAGGAAAAAGAGAAAAAGTTCGTGGAATGTAAGCAGCAGGACTGGAAGAGCATCGTCTGTCCAGCCTAGGTGCCACTGGCATGGAGTGAAAGTGGGACGTTCTTCATCCACGCTCGTTTCTTCATCCACGTCCGCACCATGGGTCAGCCTGAAGGAGAAGCGCCTCGCGATATGGGCGAGGAGGGCGAGGCGACCACCGGAGAATCGAAACAAGCCAAGGCTCAGCGAGCGCGCACCATGGCCCTTTACAACCCCATCCCGGCCAGACAAAACTGCCTCACCGTCAACAGGTCCCTGTTCATATTCGCCGAGAACAACATCATCAGAAAGTACGCGAGGAGGATCACTGAATGGCCATATCCTTTAATACAACTGTATACACACTGTGGACCTGTAAAACAGGCGTGAAGGTTTGCAAACGAGTCTAAATTGGGGTTATTTCATTTTAACCATTTACATTTTGGTGGTGCAGCTGTTGGCCTAGTGGTTAGGGATCTGCCCCTGCGATCGGAAGGTTGTGGGTTCGAATCCCAGGACTGCCAGTGCCGCTAATAAGGTACCCTTGAGCAAGGTACCGTCCCCACACACTGCTCCAGCAGTCGCTTGCTCCACTTGGTGAATGTTTTAAATGCAGAGACCAGTGCTGTTCACTTGTGTGCTGTCCTGTGTTCACGTATGACAAACGAGTGCTTGTTTTACCAGCCATGGTTCAGGTGTAGTGGCCTGTGTTGAAAGTCAGCACCATGAACAGCGTATCTCTAAGGTCTAGAACGATGCGTTCTCATCTCTAGCTCTTGAGCCCACTGCTCTGCTCAGATTTGAGTGTGCCCAGATCACAAGACACCAGATCCAGCTCAGCAGCCAGTTGCCAAGCCCATCATAAATTGAGTCATGTGGTGTTGTGGGTGGGATTACTTGAATCCGTGCAGGACGCTGAGGCTCCAGAACTGGACAGGAGATAACTGTGAAAGAGGTCAGGGGTCCACTTGAACAGGAAAAAACAAACCTGTGTTGCATTTGTTGGTTCAGTTTGGTTTTGCTATGAGGAGTGCATAGGTGAAGTGGTCCATAGTGGTCATGAGCAGGGAAAATGAAGGCTTATGCTTTGTTCCCTACACTCATAGTCACACAGGAGTGTAAGTGTTTTGAAAATGCGCAAGGTTACCATGGTACAATGCATTAAAAGCCGCACTGCACCACGTGTAAACAGTTTTTGCTTTCAGTAGCCCGTGTGACATCCATGGACTCATAAGGGACAGTGTTTTGTTTATTAAATGCTCTAAAACCAACTGGTACACCAAAATAAAAATCAACTGACACACAGCAGAAAAGCATTTATGTAATATGTTATATGTATTACAGCACTTAGAACAGTGACCCTGACACTGACAGTTCATAGACAGAGCATTAGATGTTGATACCACAATCTTAGATGCTTCCAGGGGTGGAAAATACCTGAGTAACTGTCCTCATAACTGTTCAGAAAGATTTGTAGTATTATTGAAATGGAAGAATTGTTATTTTGTTCAGTTTCATTTGCAAGAGCAAGATACTTTTACTGCTTACTTTATCATTTAGACCCTCAAAGTACTCATATTGATCTCACATCTGAAAGAGCATGAGGTCCTTCTTCTCTTGCCATTCAGTCATGTTTTGACAATCAATTTATTAATTAAACTGATCATTTATTAAAACATCCAATAAATGTAAAACCAATACAAAATGAAACAGCTCACATGCTGATTAGTATGTATTTAAATTTTTATTTTTGTGTGAAAGCCAGTGCTATCCATTAGTCACCATCACAAACCCCTAATAAAGCTTCTAATTCTTTTATTAGAATTAGAGATTACATTTGAGTATCACTGGGTATCGTATCGGACCTATACCGGCCGAAAATGCTGAATCGGATTTCAGAGGGAAAACAGAATTAATTTGATCCAATCACATAGCAAATATAGCTTAAAAGCAACACACACTCACACGATTTGATGAGATGTGTGAGTAGTGTGTGAGTAGTTTAAGTCTACTTTTAGAGGCTCATCTTAACTGAAGCTTCAATTACAAACAGCTCATATTAAAGCTTAGTAGTTGTCTATAGTTTTTTTTCTGCCCCATGTTGCTTTTTTTTTTTGTTTTTGTTTTAAGGCATCGTAGCCAGTTACAACATCAGGGATTTTTTGGAAGTTGTCAAAAGGTTACATGTTTACATAACCTGAGCTTGATTTACAAAGTAATGTAGCCTGGGGAAGTCATCAGCAGGCTTTAATTCCTGCATGTGCTTTTTGTTGAATTCAGCCTTGTTTGTTGGAGCTCATTTCCAAACCAGAGACATACAGGTTTTAGTCTCTCTATGCTGAAACTAATTAGACTGAAATGAAATCTCCAGTCAGGACTGTTCTGGGTGCTTTATTAATAAACCATGAGCAAGTGGTGGGGTCCCTGTGGCTCTGTTTTGACAATTCCTGAATGAGACTACATGTGGTTGAAAAGCAACTAAGCCTAGATCAGCACTTCAGCTCAGAGATGCTGCACAAAAACTGCCTCAATATTTACAGCCTATTGTAAGACACAGGACAAACAGATATACCTACAGAAAATAATGCAACCTCACTCTTTAAAATAAAGGTCCTGTGGGGCTTCTTCCGACTATAAAAAGGTTCTTCCCACTAACACAACTCATTTATAAAGGTTCCATCTATTAAGAGGTTCCTCAGATGGAGCCTTTATGTGTCTAATAGTTCTAGTTTAGCACTGGGTGGTTTAGAGCTATTTCCTTTGGACTATTAACAGGTTCTTCATTACTCAACTCATTTATGAAAGGTTCTTCAGAGAACAAAATTTGGCTCCAAAGAACTCTCTCTGCCACCTTTACTTTTAAAAGTACTGTCATAAATGGAATGAGCAGATATTCAAAGCCCATTTCAATGTTGTTTAGGATCTTTACAAGCAAAGCTTCAAGTAAATCTTCTCTAGAAGATACATCTCCAAAACTTATCTTAATCCACCCAAACGTCAGAACTCAAAACTCATAGTAAACATGGAGTAAGTGGAACATTTAGTCTCTTACCAAACTATTCTTTAATTTTTTTCTAAGGAACTGCCTGCAGTGTATAATTACAGTGGATTGTTCTAGATAATCATTTTACACATTAGTTGAATCCAGGACTCATGAGATTGCAGTTGATCAGCCTAAAGTTAGAATGCTATATTTCTGGGCTGACTCAGAGTTACTGGCTATATTTCTAACATCATTTGACTGCTGGTTGTTGTTCCTTTTTGTTTTATCCCTCTACCACTTACATGTTTGATCATATTTAGCCATAAATGATGAAAAGCTGCAGGTGATGAAGCTGACCGTCACCGTCTCCGGTGCTTAACGAGATGTTTGTTTATGGCCTTTAGGAAGCCCTTTTACATAAAGCTGATTGGCGTTAGAGTAAAGAATGAACTGCATGTGGGAAGTTCTCTTCAACTGGCGCTATTTATAGCAGCTCGTTGTTGTGTGGACGCCATCCTCTCAGCGTGAATCACTCAAAATCCCACCGCTTCATCATGGCGTCCATCGTGGGTTCGTGACACCATTTATGGTGGTGGCAAGAAATTAATAATGGAGGGGAGAATTACTCAGTTTCCAAAGAGACACATTCCGCACTCGAGTAATCATGCTCCATCCGAAGGACCCCAGCAATGTGATAATTAATTTTGGGATTCATATTAGGATGAACAGGATAATATATTCTAGACTTCTTTTATTACATGACGTACTCTCCTGCTGTAGGTCTGTTTTCTTTTGTCCTCCAAGCCAAGAACTATTAAGGAACCGTTACTTTTAAGATTTCAAAATGAAACCTTTAACTTTTAGCCATAAAAAAGTGCCACAAAAGATTGTTTGAAGGAGTTCATAGAAGAACCACTTTTGGTTCCCCAGAGAACCATGGTCAGTTAAGAAATCTGAGAGTTTAAAAAACTTCTAGAAGACTCAAAGAACCATTACATGCAGTTTCTTTACCCGTTTGTTTTTTTCCCTGGAACATTTCCATTTTGCACAATTTCTTCATAAATGGTTCTTTACTTTTATCTAAATGTTTCAGAAAAGAACCATTAATTGAAAGGTACTATGGGGAACAAAAAATTGTTCTTCTTTGACAAAGTTAAAAAAATCCTTTCTGGCACCCTTATTTTTAAGAGTGAAGAGAAGCTTTTGACTGCAGCATAAGGCCTGGAAGCTGTATTAGGTTTTTGAGTACGACCGCCCACACAGGAAGGCTACTGCCCAAATGGTTTTATGAGGATTCATCTCGAGTCATTAGTGATTGGACAAGAGTCAAAGTCAGAACCATTAGTGTAGATTTTGATATCAGTAACTGACCATTTGACTATACAATGCCAATGGTACAAAATGGTGATGAAAACATATACTGTAATTTGTAATAGTATGCTTTTTTTACAAATCTGTACACATATTTGCATATTTCGGAACATATTGATGTTTTTTGAACAGTTCAAAAAGAGAAGTTGGTAGACATGATATTAACTTTTTATTTTGGAAATGTGAGGCAATGGGTGTCCCCATTTCAGTAGAACTAATGTCTTACAGTTTACAGTGTAGATCCTTAAATGACTCTTTAAAGGTTCTTTACTAAAAGCAATGGTTATACAGGAGCATATCTTGATATATAACGAACCACAGGAATGTTTACATCAGGGTTTCCCAAACCCAGTCCTGGAGGTCTTTTTTGTTTACACAGTGTGGGTTCACCAAGTCTTTGTGAACCTCAGTCATAACATAAATGGTTCTTTGCATGTTAAATTGGTTTTTGCACTACGCTGGAAAATGTCTTGTAAATGGTTCTTTAGAAGTTCTTTATAGTACTTTAAATGGATTTGGCTATCATTGTTTACTTTTTACCACTAATGTAATCAATTCTCTTAAAAATAAAGGTTCTTAAATGGTTCTTAGCTTGCATGTGTAGTCCTGGGCAAACCCCTTCATTTGGTTCTTAGATTTTGTTTCTTTGTTCTATTAGGATTCCTCAAAGAACCATATACTGAGAGATTTGTTTAGAAACCAACATTAGTTCTATTAAGAACTTTTTGGGACCTTCATTTGTGGGGGTAAATGGAACTAAGAGGATGGAAGTTGTATGTTTGTCTTTAATGTTTGCTTGTTGTTAAATCAGCTTTATGTGGACCTTAACTTTCTTCTCACTCCATTTGAATACATGATCCTGGCCACCATCATAGCCAACTGCATTGTGCTGGCTCTGGAGCAGCATCTTCCAGGAGAAGACAAGACACCCATGTCCAAAAGACTGGTGAGCTTTTTAATTGGTTTACTGATATACGTTAACCTCTTAAACTATAAGGGTCCTTTTATGTGGATAGGGATATCATGGACTACCTTTCCTTTAAATGGAAAACGCTGTGCAGTATAGAATCTGCGAGCACATGTCGGTCTCCTCACTCTTAATAAGTAAATATGTTACATATCAGTTTCATCATATTAAATAATTCATAGTAGGTACTGGCCAATAAGCCTTCAATCACATTTTATTCTGTGAGTCCCCTACAGATCATATCCACAGATGCTCAAGTTGTTGAAAACTATCCCGTAAATTTTAGTTATTAACAGTGATAGGTAAGTTTCAAACAATCTATTGCATTCCACTTGAAGTTCAGTTACCTTTAAAGGGCCCATTTAACCTGTTAACCCTCCTACAATTTTTCCCCGACTGCTGTACCCAACTTCAAAAGCTCACAGCTCCCTCATGCTTTGGTCCTTTTGCATGTGGTTGGTCTCATTTGAAAGCTAAGACCCTGAGGTTTCATGTGCAAAACCTCAAATTATAGCAAAAAACGTATATTTCTGGGCTGATCTTGCCTCCATCCCAAATATGGGATGAAGCCCCATGGACAGTGAACAGGTTAATGCATTTTTTTTCCATGTTCCTTCTACATTTTCCAACCTCTCCTTATTAGAATTCTTCTCTGCTTTCGTTACTGAGATTTAAGACTGAGGGATAGACTGCTGTAGGCTGAAAAGACATTGTGTTGTTTCGTCATGACACCAAGCAAAGGGTGGATTCTCTATTTTAGCAGATTAATTTCCATATGTATTACATTAAAAAGTGAAGAAAGTTTTTCTTGATATGGGCTGTTCACGGTTTCATGACTTACTGTTTATTCAGTTACATTTTTTTTCAACATTCTGAGAGGCTCTAATCTCTGCAGTGCTGTTTAGAGATGTGCATGTTTATGTGGAGGCTCTTGTGCTTGGCTGTGTGCGGTATTAATATCAACAGAACTGTATGGTGTATCAGCATTAGTCATCAGTGGCATGTCACTGGGTCAGTTCTTCTAGAAATGCTTATGGTCTGAATGCCCTGATAGGACAAGAGCACCCTCTCCAGTCATGACCATGTCCCCAGAAACGACAGCGGAGGTGCATTTGCCTGATATACAATCACGCGTCATATCTGTGACGCCCACACCTCTTGGTCTTGATGTGTGATTCATGGCCAGTTGCAAATGTATGCAAGCATTGTACGTCACATCATATCTCAGTGTTCATTTTTATAGTTAATTTCATTGCGAAGAACCTGAAGAAATTATAACGAATGGAGTCCTATGTGTGGCCCTGGGACAATAAGCACACAGGACAACAACTCACTACTTGGGGGAGCTCAGTATGGCAGAAGTCAAGCTGAGACTTCATGGTAAATCTCAGTTTTCAAATAGTGCCCGAGATTCTCAGTTAAGATCAGAGCTTTGACTTGGCCTTTTGGCCTGAAAACATTCACCTTTCTTTTATTGAGTCATTCCAGCGTTGCTTTGGCCTTTTGCTTGGGTCACTGTCAGGTCTTCTCCTGAGATGCAAGTTAATAGCAGACTGGAACAAGTTCTCCTGCAATATTGTGCAGTATTTGTGTCCATCTGTTTTCCCTTAAACTTTATTCAGATTCCCAGTCCATGCAGATGAAAAGCATCCCCATGCCACCACCATATTTCACCATAGTGTAAGGAATGGTGGAGAACAGACCCAACTGCAGATTGTTGCAGTTATGGTCCAGCATACAGGTGTAACACAGATGATCCAAAGTCAATTTCCAAAAACTTTCAAGTTAAAGTGCATGAATTCTACCCAAGAGAGGAAGTCTGATGTTGCTCCTGAGTGTAATACAAACAAAGCACATGACTGATTTTCTGTCTTTCCGTTAGTCTGTGGATGGTATCTGTGGATGATATCCTTTTGTAGCAAGCTTTCACCACTCTTGATGTGAACCGGGTGCCTCAGTCCACAGAGATATGGATCCATGTTCTCTTTGGAATGGAAAGTGAATGCAGTAAACCGTACTTTGGAGTGTATTAGTCATAAATTTTCTTTGAAAGTTTCTTTGATCTGGTCCACTATTTCCTAGTTGATAGGGACCATGATACATTCTGGGTCAATGACATAGAGGGGATATTCATTGCCCTCTACATGTCTGCCTTTCCATGTTTTTAACCTGGTCTGTTGAATAAAGTAAAATTAAATCATGCAAAAAACAGAGACCATGTTACCTGCCTTGGGTTTAGCCTCATCGCCTCTTTCAGGCACACCAAATTCTTGTGATCTGTCTAAATAAAAAACCTTTGACCCTTTAAGCCAATGCCTCTAGTCAAAGCAAATTAAATGGAAATAGGTTCTTTATTGATTATTATTTTCAGCAGTGGAAAATGTCTTGAATAGGAATGCTCAGGTGCACCTTACTGGACTCTGCTTGTCATTCAGAGAGTAAAGCTCTGACTTTTGCGACAAATGGGAGTGGAAGTGTAAAGTTCCACTATTAATGGAAAGCTTGTTTGTGCTTCCCTATTACATTGTAGCACCCTTGAGTAGAGTTGTCAACACTACCCTGACTTGTTGTCTAGAGCTGGGGAATATATTAAAATGTCATCCAAATGCACCATCACACAATTGCCATGAGGCTTGTGCAGTTATTTTGACAACAAGTATTATGCCTCTTTGAAGTCTGGCCAAAAAGTTCTATGTTGGTCTCTGACCAAAAATCCTTTTTAAGACTTATGATGGCTATGTTGGTCTTTCTTATGCTTTTATGTGGACCTTCTTAAGGAATAGCATCTTTCTTGCTACCCTCCTATAGAGATCTGTATTATGGAGAGCTCTTGAATTGGTGGAGCCATGCAAGTTCACTCCAGAGCATTGCAGACTTCTGAGAGTGATGGTTGGCTTTTTTTGTGCTTAGTTTTGAGGGACAGTCTGTTACAATTAGCCTCTGGGTGCTGTGATGAACTTTGCACCTTCTGATGACAGATCTAAGAGCGCTTAACAGGACATTGACACTCTTTGATATTTTTTGTAGCCATTTTTTGTCTTGTGCATTTCAGTGATGTTTCTCACATCTGCAGAGTGCTCCTTTGTTTTCATTTTTGTGCTGATTCTCCAACGAAGAAAATGGTTGCTACATGACTATATTCACAGACAATCTTACTTAAGGACTCATGAGTAGGACAATAAGAACTTTAATTAATATAATGCTTTCATGGCTGGTTCCTGGAGGCCATCACTAGTCTTGCCCTACCTGTCTCTCATATCTCTTCCATGTTTAAGCCTAGCTCAACCTGGAAGCACCATCCACTCTCCATCGTACCAACTGGCTGGTCTTCTGGCTTCGTGTTTCTCTTCATGTTTCAGCCGTGAATCCGCTTTAAAAAGTATGTCAAGCTCTGTATCCTGATGCTCGCCTACAGTCTACAGCAGAGTATTCCCCTCTTGCATTGGACTAGAAATATAGACTTTGAGAAGTCAGCCTTTACCCTTTAGAGTTATTCTGCAAGTGCTTTGAGTTGTTACTGACGCTGCCTTAGAACCTGTTATTTATTGAATCAGCACGCCCCCGTGTGTAAAATGACTCCTGCAAGTACGTGTTCTTGTCTGGGGTCAGCCGAGAATGACAAATGCCTTTCAAGGAGCCTGAGGTCGCTTTAGGAGACCAATGGCCTTATAGAAAAAGTGAAATTTCAAATGCTTTTCAAAGTTGTCCGAAGTTAGACCTCAGGAGGGAGCGAGTTCCAGAGAGTTGGGGCAGTGGCACTGAAGGCTCTATCCCCAAAGGACCACAGTCTGGTGTGGGGATGGACAGAAGGCCCTTGCGTGTGGACTGCAGAGCAGGGAGGGATTTGTAGGTGAGGAGGAGGATTTAGATCTCTTGTCAACCAGGGAGTTGATTGAACTGAGAGCTGATTGCAGAGTTTGGTGCTGATATGTGTATCATCAGCAGAGCAATGGAACCTAAGCCCATAGCTGACGAAGGGGAGCATGTAGAATTTAAAAAGGAGTGGTCCCAACGAAGAGCCTTGGTTGATGGAGGGGTTGAGTCTCTACAAGTGACGTAATGTGTCCTGTTATCGAGGAACGACTGAAACTGGAATGAGTGCTGCAACGCCGAGGCCAACATGTTCAGAAGGTCGAGGAGGATAGAATTGGAAACTGTCTCGAAGGCTGGTGAGAGGTCCAGGAGAATGAGGATGCTGATGTGGCCAGTGTCTGCAATGAGGAGGTCATTAGTGATCTTGATGAGTGCTGAGAAGTGCTCAGAAGTCAGATTGGAAAGGTTCAGAGAGCTTATGATGGGACATGTGATGCTGAAGCTATGCAGTGACGGCCCTTTTCCTGGTCTTTGCTGAGGAAAGTAAGGTTGGAAATTGGGTGGTAGTTACTGACTTCATCAGGGGAGAATGGGAGAAACAGAAGCCATTTTGAGAACTGAGTGTACTAGGCCAGAATCTACAAAGGGGTTACCGATATCAACCATAATGGGACACATGTTGGGTAGGCATGCCTTCACCAGAGAAGTCATGGCTTTAATGAGCCGTTTGGGGACCAGAGAAGTACCCAACTGATAGAATGTGGAGAGGCAGGAATGCCACAGGTGGTGGGACATCCTGAGGACGTGATGAAAGTAGGGCGGAATTGGCATATAGCATGAGCTGTTGGTGGAGTTCCCTTTGGCCTGGAAGCAATCCATTAAATTGTAGTAGAGGTCTGGGTAATCAGAGCAGTGGAAAAGAATCAGAAAACTTTATTCATCCTGAAGGAAATTGCTTATGTTAAAAGAGCATTCTGATGTGAGTTTGCTTCTCACCAATGAGGGTCTTGGAAAGAGATGCCTTAGTAGCACTCACATGGTCTTTAAAGGGCTCATGGTGGACAATGAGGCCAGATCTTTAATAGAGTTTCCAGGCAATGGCCAGTAGTCTTCATGGAGCCTAGCTCATTGGAAACCATGGGCAGGATGGGACAAGGAGACAGCCCAGGATTTTTGGAGGGCCATGAAATCAATGCTGTGCGACAACAAAGAATTGTAATGAGTGACTATGTCATGCACTGTTCGTTCAGGGGGTCTGAGATTGGCGAGGGCTGATGTATTAATAGACTTGATGTTCCGTATATAACATGATTATGTTTAATTATGGTCAAATAAGTGTCGTCTGTGACTAATTTGTCATTTGTGTAAACCTGGAACTTGCAAAGCACCTGGGTTTGAAGACATAAACAGCATATTTCCTTTTTTTATTTATATCTGTTTAGTATTGCCAGACAAATAATCTATTTTGGGATAGAAAATATGCTTTAGCATCTCAACATAAATGTAGTCTGAGTAAAATAGTATATATACAGCTTTATCATCCTGAATAATCAAATATTTTTCAACCCACCCAGAAGGCTGTTTTCCCACTTTTACTCTCAGATACCCTGAACACAGTAGAATGGCCACTTTGGGTAGCGGTATGCTCTTTGCCATCGATTGCCATTCCGGCTTTTAACCTTTTTGGGAAAATCTCTGCAGCAGCTTACAGAGCTCTTGCTCCGTGACCTTCTATACCACAATGACAAACGTCATCCATCCATAGGTTGTTTTACTGTGCTAAAGCTCATCACCACCACCACTTCACTTTTCTGCCTCCCTCTTCTTTGCTTAAGAACACAGTGGCTGATGCATTTGCATGTGTGGCTAAGAAACTCAAGCAAGCGAATGGAAGCTAGCCACCAGTTAGCATGGTGTAATTAGCATAATTCTAATTACGGGTTGCTTGTTTACATTAGTTGTCCACATCATTGCTTTCCTGACTCAACTATTGCTTTAATAAAAGGGCTTCTAAAAACACAGCAATAAAAAATGGGCTACATTGAAGGTACAACATTTTAGGGTAAAATAGCAAGAATTTATGCACTCGATTTCTCATATAATTTACTGTTTATTTATAGTCTTCACACTGTATTATCTGGTTAGTATGTGTATCTGCGTTTCTAAATAGATTCGTTTTTGTACATTTTTTTTCTCGTGTGGCCTCTAATGCGATTAAGACCCCATCTACCCACAAAGCAGAGCTGGGTTTGATTCTCCACATGGGCAAGTGCACCATGGTACACCAATCTTGGCAAGACTTCTAATGCTGTAACAGGATTAAAAAGGAATAAGATTGTCCACCGTATGTGTAAATATCGGTAATGTTTACTTAGCTGTCTGAGGTTCCTGTGTCCTTCTACGTGATTTATTGTAAAATACTGAGATGTTCAGTTTATGCTCATCTGAGTCGAGTAAACCTCTCAGGTTTAACAGAACTGAATATTTCATTATGGCAAACAGTCTGAGAGACAGACTAGAAGCTCTGCATGTACTAAATAATGTTTAAAACAATGGGCAAATCAATGGCTGGGTAGTTTCTAGTTTGTGTAGTACGTATGTCAGCTAGCTAGCATAATAGCTAAACACCAAGTTTTAAAGGAATGTGGTCTTTAGGGTACTTTGAATGCCTTTACACTCACATCTCATTAATGGTTGTTTTAAGAACAACCTATTGAAAGGTTCTTTAGGGAACCAAAAATGGCTTTTCTATGGCATTGCACAAAACTCCTTAACTTAGAAAGGCTTATATGTGCTGGAAGAACCATTTTGTTCCCTATAATGGATGGTTCTTCAGAGAACTATTTTTGTAAATGAGATGTCTGAGTTTAAAGAACTTCCAGGAAGAATCTATATTATCTTTACAAATAAAACAGTTCTCTTATGGTACCATTTAAATCAGTTATTTACAGCGAAGATATAATAGAGACCTTGAAATGTCTCCGCAGGTGTGAAGAACTGGAGATGTTTCTGCATTATTTCTTGTTAATTAATTAACCATTTATTATCTACACCCTATAGGAGAAGACAGAGCCCTACTTTATTGGAATCTTCTGTTTTGAAGCTGGCATCAAGCTGGTGGCCCTTGGCTTTGTTTTCCATAAAGGCTCCTACCTAAGGAACGGTTGGAATGTCATGGACTTTATCGTTGTGCTCAGTGGGTAAGTGACATCTTGCTCATATTTAAAGGGAATCCATTAATTTGTTTCAAGCTCTTATGGTGAATTTGTTTTATACAAATGTGTTCATTTTTCAACTTTATGGACAAAAGTACTGGGACATGCCTGTTTTGCAGGATTTGGGCTAGGTTCCTTTCTTCCAATGAAGGTCTTAATGCTTCAGCAGACCATGACATTCTGGACAGCACCATGCTTCCAACCTTGTGGACCCAGTTTGGGGAAGAACCTTTTCTATTCCAGCAGGACTGTGTCCCAGAACACAAAGCAGCTCCATAAAG
>JBBPCY010000013.1:3781358-3795072 GCA_037974405.1 Brachyalestes nurse | reverse complement strand
CACTAATCAGTCCCTCATAAAGCAGAATGAGGTGCTTGTGTAGGAATTTAACAGACACTGGCATGGAATGGTTGTCTCTCATAGAGATGCTGATTTCAAAATAAATTGCAGTGCTCTCTATTTCTTTTTCCAGAACTATGTGGCATTATGACTAATAAATTAATGAATACTTAAAAAAAGAAAACTTACGCTTCCATGTATAGTAGTGTTTTGAGAAATACCTGACACAATTTATAAGGTCATGCTTGATGCCAGTGAATGTGACTTCTGATTTTGGTTTTGTGTTATTCCACTTGTGTTCCAGGTGGTCCCCGGCCGCCGGTGAACATCCGCAGTGCCAGGCGGGGTCCAGCCGCCTATCTGCGACGTAAAGAACGCATGCTGCGCTTCTCCATCCGCCGCATGGTCAAAACAGATAGCTTCTACTGGATAGTGCTCAGCTTGGTGGCCCTCAACACCATCTGTGTGGCAATCGTCCACCACAACCAGCCGGAATGGCTAACTGTCCTTCAATGTAAGAATGAGAAAGGGTTTTAGGGGCTGTCTTCGGTCATTCGGTATTTCTGCTCGCCTTCGTGAATCGTGCCTGTTTCTGCATTAGAGATTAAGAATGAGATGATGCTAACTAATGCACAAAATGAGACTGCGCTGTGGTGAATCATCAAGTACTGCAGACTGAAGGCCAGAATATAAATGAAGACCAGAATGTGGTCAGATGAATGCAGGGCTTGAAAAGGAGATGGATATCAAAGAGATGCTCCGCTGCTGACCTTAGCATCTCTTTGAAATTCAGATGCTCAGTGATTGTCATGGAAAAACTGATTAGCTACTCGACTGTGACATTCATTTGAGGACAGTAATTCTACAAGGGCACAGTTCCGGTATATAGTGAAGTAAGCCATATTTTCTCCCCTCTGTTCCTTTCTGATGGTTAAATCTGTGAGTCCACTATAAAGTTAATCTCTATTACTTGGTAAGACTTAAAGGCCTTCTTGCTGAGGTTAGCTTGCGGTGTATTGAAAGGTATTATGTGACATAAAACCTGGATCACAGCTAAGATAAGCCTATTCTTTATAGGAAGCTTTTTGCGGTAGTCATACCTACGTTTGGGCCAGTCTAAATAAGCTTTTATGACAGAGAACCTATATATTGGTGCCAGTCAGGTACAAGGGAAAAAATTACCAAAGATCTTGAGTCATTAAAATAATGTTTCTTGTGATTACTTTTCACTCTATTTTTAATACAAAATCCAAGTAAGTTGCATAGACGTGTTTGTACTCATAATATTGACAATGTTTTCAAACCCTGGACAGACTATGCAGAGTTTGTGTTTCTGGGACTGTTTCTTGCCGAGATGTTTCTAAAGATGTACGGTCTCGGCTTCCGCCTCTACTTCCACTCCTCCTTCAACTGCTTCGACTGCGGGGTACGTCTGAGCTTCTGAGTCTATCTGAATCCCTTTGTGTTCAGGTCAAGAAAATATCATTTTACAGCAGCTATTCAGTGACCAGTATGAATCAAATAAGATCAGATCCTAACTTTGCAGTGTATGTTTTCATAAGCACTTGATTAATATCTCATTTATTGGCAGATTTATGTTAAATAAACGTATTGAACTCTATTTAAATAATTGGTTCTTCATTTACACTTATCAACATACACCAAGAAGTATTTGTCTCACTTTAATCCTCTCATCCTTTGCGCAGGTGATAGTTGGCAGCATTTTTGAAGTGGTTTGGGGATTCTTTAGGCCCGGAATGTCTTTCGGAATCAGCGTCTTACGAGCTTTACGACTGTTAAGAATCTTTAAGATAACCAGGTAAGTCAGAGGCTTCAGATTCCACAACTTAGGGCCTTTCACAGTCGTGAAATATTATACATATATGATTCATTGTAATATAAATAACTGCAATCGAACTGCATTTTTATTGAAAGACAACTGAGATATATTAATCTGCCGAATCGGTCATTTCCTTTCCTGAAAGCCCAGCGTCTTGATTAATTGTCATAAATAATCGGTTGATTTCCGATGTTGCTTCCTAGCTATTAATAGTGATAACTGATGACAGACACAGCTTGGGCACAAATAAACATTATTCTAAAGATGTTACAGCACCAGTCAGAAATTAGAAATGTCTGTCATTTTTGTAAGACTTATAAAGGGTATTAATTAGTTAGTTTTCTGCTTTCGATTATTTAGATGCAAGTACTTCAACTCAACTGAAAAAACACACCTGATTAATTTGTTGAATATGAAAGTGTAACATCTGTTAAAGTTAACATCGATGTGAAAAATATGAGTTATAAAACTCGCAGCGAGAAAGATTCAGTGGAGTGGTCATGATAATAATCTTTTGTGCCTACAATCCTTTTCATTTTGCTCTACTTTGTCAGGTACTGGGCATCCTTGAGGAACTTGGTAGTGTCTCTTATGAGTTCAATGAAGTCTATCATCAGCCTCCTCTTCCTGCTCTTCCTCTTCATTGTCGTTTTTGCTCTGCTTGGGATGCAGCTCTTTGGTGGCAGGTAATGTTATCTTGTACTGTTTTCATGATCTGTTATTTTACAAACTACATCTTTACATTCACCATTTGCTCACTGAAATGTGTCACCTTGCTTGTGGAAACTTCAAAACATTCACAGACAGGTTCTAGGGGAAAAAACATGTTCCTTCTGTGTTTTAATTTAAATAAGCGATGTCTAAGCCTAACTGGGTCAGTCAGGAAACACAAAAGGCCTGCATGCGTGTTCCTTTTACTGAAAGTCTTGCTGAGTCAAAACATATTCTTAGCTTTTTAATTGTATATTTGCCATATTGCCCCTCTAAAGTCTTAACAAGTATCTGGGGTTTTACCCTCAGTACTATTAGTTAGGGAATATAACCATATAACTCATGTCGGCGCAAGGAAGGAGCACACATGCAGAACTCAAACAGGCTTTAATAAGCAAAAGGCACGTAAACAGTCACTTAAGGGTGAGAGACTAGGCAGAGTTAATACAAAGAAAATACAAAATACAGAAATAAAAAAGGCTTGATCTTGGAGTCACGTTAAAGGGACCCGCTTAACACCGGAATGGACATCTGTCCCACTTATATGGTCCCGATACTTCCCCGGATAGGATGCTCCTATCCTATCCATGGATCTGAGGCTCCGCACCCTGCAGAGCCACTTAAGAGAAGTTCCAGTCTACAATAACACTAGGAAACATGAAATACAGGCAAGAGCCAAGTCAAAAGTCCACTGAAACTGTAGAAGACCTCCTCAGTCTGCTCAGCCAGGGTTTGAGAGCAACTTAAACAAAACCCAAAGGCAAAGGGAAAGCTTGCCTGACAGATGTTGGTTGCATGTCGGTGACTGCACACCGGACTGCTGGACCGGCTGGGGTTTGAAACATAGACATTAAACTGAGGACCAGTCCCAAAGAACAAACAATAATCACTGAGTTAACAAACAAGACAAGACACCTGGAAACACGCGAGGACACTAAAGCAGGTAATCACTGGGGAGAACACGAGGGCTGACAAGGCAGCATACCCCACATACCAAAACATGGCAGAGAATCCCCCGAACTGGAAAGCTGGGGGCGTGGCAGGGGCGGCATGGATGTGACAATGATCATATTCTATTGCATTTATATATTTACATATTTTAAGTTTAATTGATGTAGTAAACTCCATGTTAACTCCATAGAAATGATTAAAAATAAAATTAAATATGGCCATATAATACTTTTATATATACATTTTTTCCCCCCGATATCTTACACTCCAACTCTAAGCCAATAAACAGAAATTCTACAGTTAAATATGCAATAAAAATGCCATATTTAAGCATGTTTTCTGTAGAAGTTCACATTTTCACGAACTCTGGAAAAGGGAACGTGGTGTACTTTAATGTACTGTGTATTTATATTACTTTGAACAAAATGCACCTGTACTGTTCTCTTTATTCTGACAGTGTACTGCTACCGTCGCTTTAGTTCGGGTTTAATTACTGTTTTGATTCATCCTTCAGGTTCATCTTCAAAGATTACACTCCTGCCAACTTTGACACATTCCCAGCTGCCATCATGACTGTCTTTCAGGTTTGTGTCAAATGAATTCACAATTGAGGGGGACATTATTGCATCACTTACTGACTCATTTACTTGTCTGTAATTGTCATTTTGATCAGATGTGTGTTTTGTTCTAAACTGCAGATTCTGACGGGTGAAGACTGGAATGAGGTGATGTATAATGGCATCCGTTCTCAGGGAGGGGTGCAGTATGGCATGTGGTCCTCCATTTATTTCATTGTGCTGACGCTGTTTGGGAACTGTATCCTGTATAAAAGTTTCAAATGAATTAAACATACATTTATCTGCTAGGAAACGAAAACAGAAACACTAAATCTGATGTATTGAATGTGTTAGAGTGAAGTCTGCTTTGAAACAAATGAATATTTAAACTCCAAAATAGTTTGTTTTTTATGGAAAGGAACACAGAATTGCATTTTGTATGCATTTAAATTAAACTGAATTTCATTAGAACCGAGGTTCAGTTAAAGAGATGGGGAAATATGCAAATGTTTATGTAATAGGTGAATTTTTTGTGTCATATTTTGGCTTAAAATGTCTCTACAAATGTCATGATTGCCACTGCGTGTCCTAACCCTTGACGGCGAACTGAACAGACACACTGCTGAATGTGTTCTTGGCTATCGCTGTTGATAATCTTGCCAATGCACAGGAATTAACCAAGGTACAGATAAAACCTGCACTGTACATATCCCAATACACCGCAGAGCTGCAATATTTGTTGATATGATACAAAATAAATTGACGAAACAGTGAGCACCCAACTGTTCATGTGTTATCAGGACGAAGAGGCGGAAGAGGAGTTTTTTAATCAGCGACACAAGGGCCGGGAGTTTGGCCTCTCAGAGTAAGTGTCACCAGTCCTGTCAGTAAGTCTTTGTTCTGCACTTACTTCTGATGGGTTCATTTTTGAGGACTCATCTCTTATTTTAAAGTGCATGCTTAGGAACTGATAGCTGGGGAGTGTGAGGATTTTAAGAGGGTGCACTCTTACCAAAAAGCTTTCGTGTGCTTCAGGTGTCCTCTTGATTAAAATGTTGGTCTTCAGACCCACCACATACAGCCTAGTGCCATTTATTAATGTACCATTTGTCTGTCGTTTTGGAGTGAGTCTTAGGTCTGCTCCTTGCTAAGTAAAAAAAACCTAAAAGCATCGATGTCAGTCACATTCTGAAGAGAGTAAAACAATGAATGGTTCAAAGAGGTTCTTAATGCGGGAGATCTTTAAACAGGAAATTCTTCAGGAAATTTGAAGATGTCTTGTGTTCATCGTATTCCATGTAGTATTTTTGTAACGAGTTCTGTAAAGACACTTTAACACTCAGTGTCCTTAGTACAGGTCATTTTGACAAGTGTGAGCACTCCACTTAACCACCAAATGCAAAAAACTGCTTGTCTTAGTCCACTGACAAGCTAGCTCTGCTTCTGTTCACTGCTGGTGGTCTGCAGGACACGAGAAAACCGTTGTACCATCCGTATAAACTGCATGTGAATGGATAGAGTTATAGGGTTATTTAAAAAGAATATCTTCGGGATACATTTGTAATTCATACATCACATAAAAAGTAATCATGACTGTATAATATGAGTGTAGGCTTTTATTGGTTACCTAAATGCTAGGATAATGATAAAATAAACGCTATAGTGGATGGTAGACATAGACTAGAATACTTGATATAGCAACAAAGCTTGACCGGGTTGCACTTTAAGAGTAACTTCTTTGAGTATACATTTAAATAACAGTGAATATTTCTTTTATGGATTTGCACGTTTCAACTCTAAATGCTTCTCAAAATATTACAAAAAGACCGTATGTGAGCCTGTCACATGTCTCAAACAGTTCTAAATTCTAAACTCTCCCAAACTTACTGGCCTGCCGAGCCTGAGTTCCCAACCATATTTTGCATGTCTCTGTGCCTGCTTCTTGCATGCTTGTTTTGTCTTTTCTGTCACAATTTGCGATGGATATTCTGCTTATTGAATTGTAGATTCAGTGAAAACATGCACCTGAAAAAGAAAAAGCTCGCTAGCCTGGCATCGAAACAGTTGCGCAGTTTTAAAAGTTCTATCAACTTGCATCTTGATGAGAACCCAAAGACCTGCACTGCCTGGCGTGTTCACGAAAAATAAAAATTAAATTAAAAATAACATTTGAAGGGCTTATTGTAAGAGTATGATGATGCTTTCATTGTATTGTCTTGTCAATTTATGGTTGTGGAGTGTCAAAGACCAAATCGTCACTGATGCTAAACTACTCGGATTTCTGATTTTACATTATAACTGAAGTTTTCTGTTGACACAGAACATGCCAATTCTGCCGAGTCTCGTTTAAAACACAGTAGTATGTTGTAATGTAGTGTAAAATTGCTTTCGTCCAAGTCCAGCCACTTGACCACGGTTGACTACATTGTCCAGTAGTCTTATGAAAGGTGTCTTGCAAGTTTTCTTTCTGGGTTTGCTTGATGTATGCAGCCCACAGCAGATGGCACAAGTATCCTCAAAGTCTGCTTTGGCTGCTGTGAGGCAAAGGCAAACAAGAACCAAAGAATCCTACAATGCGAGGCATTCTCATAGTGTCTTAGCCACCAAAGCTGCCTTTGGGCAATGATTCTAAATTTCTGTACTGAAGGAGTCCTTAACAGTACTGGTGTTTTCCCTGTTCTAACATGCCTGATTTGACTCACAGTAGGCTTCATAATTACCCGCAGGTTGAGACAGGTGGATTAGAATAAGTAAAATACTGAAACACACACCGTAGGGGTTCTAGCTGGATAAGAATTAGGACCAGTGCCTTAGAGAATTACTCACCGGAGTCTGGCATTTGAAAGAATATAGAGGCCATACCGATGTGCCAAAAACTGAATGAAGAATGTGCAGAAAAAGTACATGCTGTGTGAGCGAAAGTGCAGTGACATTTAGGCACCATTTCCTCAAAAGGGATCCTATTGGATTTTGGCTTCTGGGTTGGATTAAGTCCTGCAGTCTGGCTGTATCATTGGGTTTTTGCAGAGATCTAAGCCCTTCCAGAAGCCAAAATCCAATAACAGTTGGTTAAGACAAACAAATGTCTGCACGGCCCAAATGGAAGTCATATAGACAACCTGAAATAGTGCTACTAGGGTGGTGCACAAACACACCTGTTCCTCTTATTATGAGGCTTAAGCCACTCAGGGTGGTCGATACACAATAGTAGGCCATTGTTACTTTTGACTTAACATTTATTTTGGCATTACAGTCAGTGTTGTTTTCGGAGATGCCATTGTGGCCTATCAGACATCGCGTTGTCTGTAGAAAAGTATGGTCAAGTACTATAGTGTGTAAACTCATTACTATCATTAGCAGAATCTGAGGTGAGACAATTCTCTCAGATCTGTTTGACCATTTTAGTGATGTTGTTTTGGTCTTTGTCAACTTAACTGTTTTGTCTGTCTGCTGTACAAGTACACTAATGGCTTATTTCCAACCAATCACTCATTTGATCACATGGACAACAAAAGAATTCGTATAAATGTGAGTAACACCGTCTCTCTATACCCCTTTTTACCTGTTCCACCTTCATCATTCACCTTCACCTTTTGTCTCAGTTTCTTCGCTATCCAACACACACGTGAACCTTTAACACTTCCTGTTTCTGTTTTCAGCTTTTGTATTTTCATTTACTTAAAGATTTCTTTCTAGGGTCTTTTTTTTTGTTTTACCTTTTCCTCCCTTGAATGCTCTTTTTTAAGCTATTGTGACTTTTCTCAACCTAAACCTATAACCATTTTTTATATACCTCTGATTTCTCAGATTTGATCAAAACACACCCCTTGTGAATGCTACTGTAATTGTGAGGACTGCTTTGATTTGAGGTCTTTTTGTTTTGACCGAGTTTTGTTTTGTGCGAGCAGAAGGAGACGCAGGCCATACTTGTACAGGAAGAGGGCCATCCACCGGGGCCGGCCGACGCCTGCTGAGGCAGAGGAGGAATCACCTGTAAGACAGGTTGTCGAGGAGCAGCCGGTCAATGCCTTTGCCAACCGTCGTGAGAGACGCAACAAGATGAAGATGTCTGTATGGGAGCAGCGAGCCAACCAGTTGCGCAAACGGCGTCAGATGGCTAGCCGAGAGGTCCTGTTTGGCAGCCCCACCGAGGACCCTATGGACACGCCGGTCAGCGGTCACCACCAACCAGACCCAATGTCCTCAGTATCTCCTGAGATAAGCCCGGCACATTTGCCTGAATCACCCATGTCAGTGGTCATGCCTTTGCCAGAACCCCCTATGTCCATTTCAATTCCTCTGCCGGAACCTCCGGAGTCTGAGCCACCACCCCTCATGGGTTCTGGGATAGATGAGAGGCCCCCGCCCCATCGTTCCAACACAGAGAGGAGGCACCGGGTTGCCAGGAAGTTTCGGGCTGCTGCAGCTGCAGGCGTCGTCCAAGGAGGGAGGCACCGGAGGCACAGGCACCGAGAGTCCAGGACAGAGGCCAGAAACACAGACCCATCTCAACCATGCGGCAGCGGTGAGGAACAGTATACTGAAGGAAGAGATGACACAGAGGGCTTGCAGTCTAGGAAAAGCATGTTCATGGATGAGAATGAATCAATCATGCCAAACCAACAAACAGAACCTGAGGAGGAACAGCAAAGGTACGCTCTGGGCTGCTTGCTCCAGTCTTGGTAACCTACCTACTGTTCTGAGCCGTTTCTAGTATTCTGTGCCCCAAAACACCCGATGAAGCACCAAAAAAAGTACGAATGAGCTGATGACTTTCATTTGTTGTGTTGGGACAAAGAATATCTGAATAATCACAGGCCAATTGTGCAGTGTGTCTTCAGTGAACCTCAGACAGTCAACATTCCTGTTCTATCTGTTGTTGTTATGAATGATTATGATATACTGTATTCCTAGAAGTGAAGAGAAAGTTTTGGGAAAGGTTTGGGGGAAACTTGATGGTACATTTTATATTTTGAGTCTTAAAACTTCTCCCCCACTCCACATTATGGTGAAGCCTGTAGACCACTGCTTCATGCTGAATGGCCTGGTTCCATTTAAGAATTCCTGCATGCACATTATTTCAGATTATTTATAGAAATCCCCTGTATGTGTGCAGACATAATTTGAGGGCTGTTGTAACAGGTTACCCACTAGCTCAGCAGGTCACGCCATTCTCTTTTATTCGCTGTGCTCCATGGCAACGTTTTCACACCCACGGCGCTTTGTTTCAGGGACGGCACCTGTGATGTTGCCGTGGACTCGCAGTCGTCAGACCCAGCAGAGCGGGAGCCTGGCCTGCCCTGTACCTGCACAGGGCTGGGTGAGGAGGGAGAAACCCCGTCCTGCCTGTATCACCGTGCAGACAATACTGCAGAGCTTAATTACCTCTCAGGGGAAGCCATTGACAATGAGAACAATGCCAGCTATTTAAACCAGGGGGAACCACTGACAGAAACTAGCATTATCCGAGAGATGTCGGCACAGCCTCTGTTGGAGTTGACACCAATGACTGGTAATTTGAAAGCCAATGAAAACTCTAGTCTAGGTCCTTTAGCATTTTACCGTCAATGCTCCAAGTAATGTGTGTGTCATAATGGCAGACATTTCTTTGATAACTTTAATTATCCGGTGATGATCTAGTAATATTAACAATGTCTGCATCATGTGACTGAGACACAGAAGTCATCTGCAATGAAGCCATCAGTTGTCAGTCCTTAGTCTATTCTGAACCATTTATACTGTACTGGAATTACTGAGCTTAGCTTAGTGTTCTAATGGCATCAAAATGATAAACAAAATGCTGCATGTTATATGTTGTATGTTCACAATTCGCTGGAATAACTGTTTGTCTTTGGCTTAACCGTGTGATGTATCGTAGTCAGTTTCAAGGACGTGGAATCAGGTCACTCAGAAAAGTCTGACAGACAAGATGAGGATGATGAGGATGAAGATGAGCCAACAAAAGCAGTGCCAGTGGTTCCGCCGGACAGCATGTTTATTTTCAAAAGCAAAAACCCGTGAGTTTGCACCTCAAAAGATTATTTTCACCTTTATTAGACAATAAGCTAATTTGTGTTCTCATGTTAGGAAGCTGAACTGCATAGAACAGTTCAAGGAAATGATATTTCTCTGATATTTCACTGTATGCTTTCCATGTACACAGGATCCGAAGGATATGTCACTATGTAGTGAACCTGCGGTATTTTGAGATGACCATCCTTCTCGTGATTGTGGCTAGCAGCATTGCTCTGGCTGCTGAGGACCCTGTGTGCACAAACTCTGAGCGCAACCGGGTGAGGCCCTTCACCTAATAATGCTTTTCACTTGTGCAGTTAAAGCTGAACTGGAACTTAGAATTCTGTTTTGCCTACAACATTTACATTACAGAAATTAAGGAATTTGGCAAATATACAGCTCTGGAAAATATAAGGACCACTTATTTGCATCTCTATGAGTATGAGACCATTCCAGTCCAGTGTCTGTTAAATTCCTACACAAGAACATCTTATTTAATGAGGAAAAGTTCAGTTCAATACTTTCTCAGTTCAAAACCTGAGAAACTGAATGTTTTTGCAGTGGTCTATATATTTTTTCCAGAGCTGCATATATCACTTCAATTTAGTCCTTTAAACATATTCTTAGGCAAACTGTATCTGGGGATGATTTCACACACGCAGCAGTCACTATGAGGGTAAAGGAGCTCTCCAAAATTCTCAGGGATTGTTAAAGACTTGAATAGAAAAAAGACACTGAGATAAAATACTTCATAGCTTAGCACATAAAAAGTAGAGGGCAATAGGCACTAAGCAGTGATTTGAGAGTTAAGACAACACAGTGTTTTTGGCAGAGTGTAATCACAAGCCTGCCTTGAAGTGCAGTACAAGGGAGATAATTGTAATTAAAGCATACTCCATACTACACTGCAAGCTAATATGAGTAGCACCCAGTTCAGTATCCAGTATACAGTACACAGCATATTTAGAGCAGAAGGTAAATATCCTGGCATGGAGGGAACCCCCGGGACGCAGTTTTTCATAATCTGGGCAATAGCAGCTGGATTCAAATCTCGAGCTCTCAAGGTGCTCATCTGTGAAAGTACACCAGCACTTTGACTTTCAATGCAGACTCACACAAATAGGTTGAGGCAAACTTAGCAGACAAGTAAAAGCTACATCTTCTTACATTCAGTTACTTTTCCTTCAGTAGCAGCTTCCAGCACTCTGTTGAGCTGTTGCCATGGCTTTCATCATTTGTGGCTAGTTAGGACATGGTTGACACAGAATAATGCAATTGTTACTGCTGTTCCTTTTGCATCAGACCTCAAGAAAACCAACAGCTGGGTTGCTTTCTGAGACTTTAACGCAGGTGTCTCAAACCTGTCCAGAAAGGGCAGCTGTGGGTGCAGGTTTTCATTCCAACCAAGAAGAAGCCACACCCCTGAGTAACTGAAACCAAGACCAGCTGGTTACAGAGGTGGAATCAGGTGTGCCCCCTGCTTGGTTAGAATGAAAACCTGCATCCACAGCGGCCCTTTCTGGACAGGTTTGAGACCCCTGCTTTAACGATTCGAGCAGAAAACCAACATCATATACATCATACACTCTATGGACAAAAGTATTGGCACAGGAATTTTGTCAGGGTTTGGGCTAGACCTCTTACGTCCAGTGCAGGGCATTCTTAACTGTGCCCCAGTACACAAAGCAGCTCCATTAAGACATGGCTGGAGGAGTTCAGTGTGGAAGAACTTGACTGGCCACACAGACTCATCTGGCACCTTTTGGAAATGGAGATTGTGATCCAGACCTTCTCATCCAGACCTTCTCATAATTGCTCTATAGAATGAATGGGCACAAATTCCCACAGAAAGTATTTGCGTCCCAGTACTTTTGCCCATGTAGTGTATGTTTCTGTTTGTACTTCAGTGTGTGTTTGAGTAGACACTATCATAGCATTGCAAATTAGAGAGACACTCTTTGAATGTGTACAGAAATAATCTTGCTTCAATTCCTTGCCTTGATAAGTTCTCACATGAGGTCTTCACAATGAAGCACTCAGGAACTCTGCAGTGATTGGTCGAACTGCATGACATTGCAAGCTTAGGTTTTAAGGGTTAGGAATCAAATACCTGTTTATTGTGTATTTTTCATCAAATCATTCTGTAGTCGATTCTTCAGTAGCTGATGGTCCTTCAAAAATGTAAAACTGAACAGGTGCCTGAACCTGGTTTTACTGAAACTGTGTTTTGTTTCATCTTCTTGCAGGTTCTCCGTTACTTTGATTATGTTTTTACAGGCGTCTTTACGTTTGAAATGATTATAAAGGTACTCCTTTAAAGATCTGAACTATTTTTCCTCTTCAAGAAAACTGGTTGAACCCTAAAATCATGCTGTTTATATATTTTTGTTTTTTTTCTGCATATAATAGATGATCGACCAGGGCCTAATTCTGCATGATGGCTCGTATTTCCGGGACTTGTGGAACATTCTGGATTTCATAGTGGTGGTTGGAGCTCTTATTGCCTTTGCTCTCACGTGAGTGTCTCCTCATGGGGAGTACCCTGAATGTCCTTTACCTACATGCTTAATTACATTGATACATTAATACTGAACATTACCCTGGAAAGTAAATGCTACAGGTTTTAATACATGTTGCTGGGACTCTAGATTATATGGCCTCCTGGAATTACAGCCAGTGAATTAAACTGTGAACTAAATTGAGGAGTCTGTCTGTAAGATACTGTTGATGATTCCACACTGCAAAAATGACATCTTGGCAAGTAAAATCATCTTAAATCTAGTCAGTAAAGTTACAGTATCTAGTAATGTGATTATTGTAGGAATATTATACGACTATTGAAAATATTTGTATCTTACTTTGTATCTAAAATCATTTAAACTAATATTGTCTTCTTGTTTTAAGCATTATTTATTTAAACAACCAAATTGATTTGCAAGTGTAATAAATGGAATTTAGCAGAGTAACACTTTGGTAAATGCATGTATGTGCTCTTAGGTTTAAGTCTACTCTTAATAGTCAATGTATACCAGATAAAAAAAATCATTTCAATTGCCAAGTTTTCATTTTTTAGAGCCAGAATATATATATGTACACAGGTATAATATAGACAATCTAGCTGCTGATAGCTAATTAGTTAAATTATTGTGTTTTTTTTAACTAGATCTACTACGGTACATAAAAACACATAAAAAAATAGAGTGCATAAAAACATCTAGCATCTATTGCATCCTCTGTTGCATTCTAAACTGCCCCTGGAAGCAACAACTGTGTTTGGCAGATGCCATGAGAACACTACCTGCTGTGCTGCAATGTGTAGCACTAAGAGTAAAGTTTGGTGGAGGAGGAATAATTTTCATGGTTTGGGCGAGGCCCCTTAGTTCTAGCATGATGTTATGCTACAGCATATACAAACACATTTTAGACAATTATATGCTACCAACTTTGTGGACAGTTTGGGGAAGAACCCAGTACACAAAGCAGCTCCATAAAGGGTGCTTTCACACATGCCAAGACCTCCTTGAAGAGGTGGTCTCGGTATGCTTTCAAACGAACAGTGGAGTGGTTCGTTTGTGGTGAGAACATGATCCGAACTCGAACAGAACCAACTGCAAAAAGTACTGCGCCTTTTGGACTAATC
>JBBPCY010000013.1:3767195-3778893 GCA_037974405.1 Brachyalestes nurse | reverse complement strand
ATAAGAGACCACTTTTCCCTTTTTTTCTGCACAGGTTGCTATTCTTTTCTGAACTATTGCAGTGTGAGCTGTGTAAAAAAATAAGAAATGCTTCCATATGTGTTGCTATTCATAGCTATTCTATGTGCTGTATAGCAGCAGCTTCACTCCTGATTCTGTTTGTGATAAGCAGAGTCACACATGCACACGCAATTGTTGCAGTTGCAAAATAATGTAATGTAAGAGTGTAGTTTAACATTTCCAAGGTATAATACATTATTCAGATGAATTATTTTCGAACTTTCTCCAAACATGTTTTGTGGTCAGTCATGTATAAATAATTATATATATATAATGTGATATATTAGTACACAACAAAGAATTTACTGGCAAATTTCAACAGTCATATAAACCTGAATGGATCATTTCCTTTCTAATGCTTAGTTATGCATCCCATTTTGCTTAATAACATCATAAGTCGGATCAGGTAAGAGTTACACCTTGTCTTCTGAGACTATTCTTATACATTTTAGCTCATTCTTCTGAGGATTCTTCTGAGGACTGGATGAATATTTTAACCACAGGTCCGATGTGCCTGTTTTAGCATTTCACTGGCTCCATGTTAAGAATTGTTATTGAGGTCTGGTGATTTTTTCTTTTTGCTAGTCAGTGAAAGTGTCCCAGTGTTCCATTGTCTGTTGAAGCAGTTCCACACAGACACCCTACAGTTGTCATCCTGAAATGTGGGAACACCAGTGTTGTGTTCTGCTCGGACATGAAGGACACAGTTTGTGGAACAATAAGCTTAACAAGTGCCCTGGTGGTTAGGGTGTTGCCCCTACAATCAGAAGATTGTGGGTTTGAATCCCAGGACTGCTAGTGGCAACACTGAGGCACCCTTGAGCAGTAAGTCTGCTGAAATTAAGTCTGGGTGTATTTGCTTTTATGTCCCCTCTCATCCTCCTACACACAGGACGTTACATCTGAACATATTGGGGAAAAAACATAAACAGTGTTCTGTGGAAAAGTGGCACAATGGTATTTTTCCAGTCTCTGAAAATCAGCAAAAAACATCTTAACATTTTTATTTTAAAAAATCAACAAAACATCATTTGACCAGGGGTGTTCAAACTTTGCAGACAACTATATCCCAAGAGATGAGTGTATCTTAAGCCCCTACCAGACAGGTCTGATGCTGTTATTAGGGCAAGGGGATACCTAACCAAGAAATGAAATAGTGTGTGTGACTACTTCTTGAGAAAATAAGAAGGGTGAATGATACAGCTATGATACTCTTCCGACCCTGTCTGTGTCCAGAGGCTACTATATCGATTACGGCCGGGACAGGAAGGAGGTGAAGAAGAGGGAGTGGAAGAGGCACGAGTTCCACTATGATAACGTTATGTGGGCGCTGCTCACACTCTTCACCGTGTCCACTGGGGAGGGCTGGCCGCAGTATGTACACACTCTCTCCGCCCACACACCAAAATCAACAACTTTTCAGCAGAGGAGAAAAAAAACTTCTGGGCTTTCTGCCATTTTGGTCTAATTATCTTGAACCTTCAAGATGTTGAGAGTTGATTATTCTCTGTTCTCTCTTTCTCAGAGCTAAAAAATGCCAGCAGGGAATAAAACAGACAGCCAGTTTTTAATTTTTGCAAACAAAATCAAGTACATTTTTAGTAGACTTTTCTTCAAACAGCAGCAATATGTCATTATTTTTCTCTCTCTGGTGGATTGACACGATTACCGCAGGATTTTTCAATTATATTACAGCTAATCATACAGAATAGTCTCCAATTACTCATTACAAACTTCAGGGTTTTTTTTATATCCCGCCTCTTTCACACCTTAGGGTTCTTCAGCACTCAGTGGATGTGACTGAGGAAGACCATGGTCCAAGCAGAGGCAACCGCATGGAAATGTCCATCTTCTATGTTGTGTACTTTGTGGTCTTCCCCTTCTTCTTTGTGAACATCTTTGTCGCCCTCATCATTATCACATTCCAGGAGCAAGGGGACAAAATGATGGAGGAGTGCAGCTTGGAGAAAAATGAGGTTAGTCCCAATTCCTGAAGAGCTCTACCACCTGTAGAGCTCAGTTTGAGAGTCGAGTTGATTTTTTTCGAGTGGAAGTTTATATTTTTGGAATGTCATACTTTATACATATCTCACAGCACATCAATACTCCAGCATGACTTGTGTTGTTCTCCTTTCTCATGTAAATTCCTCCTGTTTCAGAGGGCCTGCATAGACTTTGCTATCAGTGCAAAGCCTTTTACCAGATACATGCCCCAGAACAGACAGACCTTCCAGTACCGCCTCTGGCACTTTGTGGTTTCTCCATCGTTTGAGTATACAGTTCTGGTCATGATCGCACTCAACACAGTGGTCCTCATGATGAAGGTAACTGCATCTTTTCAGTTTACCCTCTTAAACAGTACCAGCCACTCATTTTGAACTTTTTTTGGTCGGAGACCACCTTTATTTTAAATTAATTTCTAAACAAAAAAAAAGTTATGGTAAGTTAAATAAATAATTATTCAGAATTATTTCTGGGTCACTATTTAAATTTGTAACACTAACCATGTTAAGCTCTCAGAATTTGTTTGTTTTTTCATATGCTAAAAAAAATAAATAACTTTTTGACTGGAAATGAAATGAACAAAAGGACTCTGATTTTTGCCCAGTTTTGAATGAATAGCATCAGAATCAGAAAACTATATTGATTCTGGAGGAAATTGCTTACATCCATTTAAACATGAGGTGCATCTGTCAGGCTAAACTGTAACATATGTTTTTTAGTTTGAGCATTATTTTTAAAAAATCTACATATTTTATCATGCAGTACTACTCTGCTCCGGCTGCCTATGACATGGTGCTGAAGCACCTAAACACGGCCTTCACTGTGCTGTTCTCTCTGGAGTGCATCCTAAAGATCATGGCCTTTGGCCTCGTGGTGAGTAAACCATAAACCAGGCAAGTCCTTGCATCTGATCTACTGTCAGGCAGAATACTGTTCTACAGAAGAAGATAAGTGAGCAAATGACATCGGTGGCATACACAACGCTGATTAGGGAGGAGCAAGCTAACTCTGGTCTTGTTCAAACAGGCACCCCATTCATTTTTTACCATGTCTGATTTGAGCCATCTGATTTCACCTATCTGCTCCTTTAATGTGACAATATGAGGGAGGTCCACCTGCACCTAGATCAGAGTAAATGGCTCAGAGGAATGAGCACAAGCAACAGTAAACAAATTTTGGATGTTTTTCTTAAACAAGGATTTGCTCTCCACCATGTGTCAAATCTCTGAAAGCATGTGTCCCTTTACTGGAGGCTAGACGTTTAGAGATAAATATTTATTTTTTACATTTTGGAACCCGATACACTCAGGTCCCTTGGCTCCCATTAAAAGCAGCGGGGGAGGTGATCTACTTGTGTAAATTTCTCCCAGGAAAAAAAAAAACATTTCATGCCAATAATGTCTGCCTGCATTTACAGCATGACAAGCTAGAGAAACATGAGATTATTTGCCAACATGTCAGCGTCGTACTCTCAGCATGAACCCAAGGATGCCTGAAACAATCCCACCATAAACCTAACCCCACATCTTTTTGGCCCAGCAAAATTGATTGCAAATTCAAGATTATGGAATATGTTGCAGCATGAATTGGGACCCACACAACAATTATATTACACTTACTCTCACGCTTGTATTGGCTACCACTGTCTTTTAGCGCTGATTTTAATATACCTTTCTTATTTTTAATGCCTCTGTGGTCTTGTTCCGCTGTACCTCAGTCAATTGATTGTTAGATATGCTCCCACAGAAGTCCTCAAGAGTGTCATATTGATGGCAAGCCAAATTAGAAAGACACACTTGCAGGAGGTACTTCTGATACTTTATTTAAGATTCAGGCAGGAAACACAAACAAATGTTCTGATATACAGTCAAACAGAAACAGTTCCAGAAGCCTCTTAGAAGCCAGCAGTGATATAGAAAAGTCAAAATAATGCAGGATCCAGCCTCCGGGGTCTACCTAGTCAGGCGTATTCCAAAACTGGAGTGGGACTGTCAGGCGTACTTTTCAATTTTATACACTACGGAAGATGTACACAAACACACAAACGCAGAGCCATACTAGCCAGTAGGCATGATGGAGAATGGATGCTAGATTCTGGTTCAGGCTGGATTTAAGTAGGGTAGTGAAATGCACAAAAGGTGCTGATAATCAAGTAAGTGGGAGAAACCAAAATGAAAGTAGGAGCAGGAGAGGGGAAAGCACTGGGCTCAGTACTCTGGAGACCAGGATGGCCAGAGGCGTGACAAAAAAGACACAACCGTGACAGTACCCTTCATGAGGGGTGGTAGTGGCCTAGTGGATAAAACACTTGCATGTGACCCCAGTGACCACAAAGTTGCAGGTTCAAACCCTCCATGTTCTACCACTGTGTCTTTGAGCAAAACACTTAACCCTTATTGTCTCCAGGGGGACTGTCCCTGTAACTAATGATTGTTCTGTATAAGGGTATCAGCCAAATGGCCCCTTTACCTTCCAGGACCATCACTGAAATGGGGGCAGGTCACCTCTGGGGCAGACCAGGACAGTGGCCCCTAAGGTGAGGAGTAGGGTGATCTGGCTATGCCCTGTGGCACTCAGTGATTAGTTCCTTGCCAAGAATGTCCTGGTCCGGGACCCTCCTCTGAGCCTTAGCCCTCTCAGTCTACATCGTCAGCGTACAGTTACAGTGGTTGTTTTGTCTCCACTGTGCTTTGCTTAATGTTTATTATAATATATTACATTGTATAGTTGAATGTCCTGCATTATTTGGCGTTTGTTGCCTATATTTCTTGTATTTATCATCTTAGCGCCATGTCCTGGAGGAAATATATTTCATTTCTCATTCAACATGTCTGTGGTGAGAAGGATTGACAAAAAGTTGACTTGGACTTTTAAGAGATAATGAGTATGTAGAGTAATTCAGTTCTATGAAGTAAGTAAGATTTATGATGCACTCTCTTCTCACAGAACTATTTCAGAGACACATGGAACATCTTTGACTTCATTACTGTGCTGGGCAGCATTACTGAGATCATTGTAGATTTACAGGTGAGGATGAAACCATCTGTATTAACACATTACATTGATTTATCACTTATTGTATTTGTGTCGCATAGGAGTAATGAACAACAGAAGACCATGTCAGAGACAACAACGTTTTTATGGCTTGCAGTGACGCTTCCTGCTTGTACAAGTTGAACAAACTGATTTAAACAACTAGAAACACAGACCACACTCATACCTGGTATTATAAAATGCTGTGGGTGGCCTGATCATAAGTGGACAGTAGTAGGAATAGGGTCTAGTGTGTCTCAGGCTGATCTGTGACTGGATCAGTCGAACCTCTTCGCATCATCAATGGCAATTAATAACCAACTTATTAGACTGTCATCATGTTTGAAAGCTGTATTAGCATTCCATGCAGCCTAAACATTTGCGTTGTCATTTGCAAAGATTTGGTCGAATTACTTGAAAATGAATAGAAAGCACGGGTTTGTTGTATGTAATTATATTATAGTATTTTATACAATTAAATTTTAATAATGTATTTGAAATGTTCTTTCAACATGTTAAACTTGTAGAGGATGTGTACTTATTTTCACTTAAAACTCATCTCCACTGTAATATAATGCAATAAGATCGTAGACAAGAGAGAGGCCAGATACAGACTGAATATGTTACATTTCTGAACTTAATGGCAAAATATGGTATATTAATTCTCTTCTCTCTCTCTCTTACAGTCTGTAAATACCTTTAATATGAGTTTTCTGAAGCTGTTCCGGGCGGCGCGGCTCATTAAACTCTTGAGGCAAGGCTACACAATCCGCATCCTTCTCTGGACCTTTGTACAGTCCTTTAAGGTGAGAAAAACATTTCACAGAATGAGCTCCTTAATGTACGTACATATCACAGCACTGAATGATTCATTGTTTGTATGTTTGTTAGTATGACTAGTTTTAGAAACACATATTGACTATCTATTAAATTTCATGTTCAGTAAAAACCAAATTAGAAATCTTAATGGTTTATTCATTATTACCTGTATTAGTACATAAGTGGCAGTTATAGACATAAGGTCTGGAAAATAAAATACTGTCATCACTACTAACTGCATTATTGTGTATCTGTGCAGTCTTGCTAGTTTATACTTAGTGTACATAATTTCTAAGCGGCATCTGTTGGTTTCTAGAGATTATATAATTTAAGGTAATGAGAGTTTACTTTATCCCATATTTATTGTTATATTCATCACTAATTAGAGGCTATGAAGTTTGTAAGTAATTCAGAAAGTCATTTCGCATCACAAATGCTAAAGTAAACACCATTTCATGGCTGTTTGGTTAATGAACACATACACTTTGGAAATACACAATACCAAACCATTAAACAGTTCTTGAAGCTGATGTGTTGGAAGCAGTAAAAATATATAAGGGTCTAAGGGACTTTAGCAAGGGCCGAACTGTTATGGCTAGTTGACTGGGTCAGAGCATCCAAAACAACAGGGGTCTTGTGGGGTGTTCCTGGTATATAATAGTCAGTCGATACTAGAAGTAAATGAGGGAAAGCTACTGTAGCACAAACTGCTGCATAAGTTAATTCTGGCTATGATATTAAGGTGCCAGGACACACAGGGCATCAGAGCTTGCTGCATACAGAGCTGCGTAGAACCGGATTCCATAGCAGTGGAAGAAGGACACCTGGTCTGATGAGTCATGTTTTCTTTTACAACATGTGGGCGGCTGGGTGCGTGGGTGTGGCTTACCTGGGGAAGAGATGGCCCCAGGATGTGCTATGGGAAGAAGGCAAGCAAGCGGAGGCAGTGTGATGCTCTGGGCAATGTTCTGCTAGGAACTCTTGGGCCCACTCTTACCTTCTACCTAGACATTGTTGCAGACCAAGTTCTCCCCTTCATGCAATGGTATTCTCAAATGGCAGTGGCCTCTTTTAGCAGGACAACACGTCTTTCCACACTGCAAAAATTGTTCGGGAATGGAGGAACATTACAGAGTGACAGGTGCTGATATAGCTTCCAAATTTCCAAGATCTCAAACAGATCAAGCATTCGTGGGATGTACTGGGCAAAGTAGCTCCATAGAAGCCAAAGTAGTTCCAGTGTTAGGGCTCCCAAGTGGTACTATTTAAGTGTAAGCTTTCCTGTCAAGAAAGTGTGAGTGGTCCCCTGTGAGGCCACAAAAATGAAGCCATAAGTATAAGAGAGCACAATTGGCCTTGCTCTATTTGGGCAGGGTGGCCCTCTCCTCCTCTAGTCACTTGTTGAGATGCGAGCCAGTGCAGATGTCTCTCAGCTGACATAACAGAATTGGCAGTTTGTGTTTTCCTCTAAGTAGGCTGAGCTGTCCAATGATGTCGTTTGATTCAAAAAGATGCACTGATGCTGCATGCGACCTTTTACCCTCCCAGCATTGGTGGTGTAGTGTGACTGATGGGATCCTGGCTGGTGGGTGAAATTGGAACATATTATTGGACTAAGTTGGGTAGAAAATTGGAAAATGATGTGGATTTAGATGGGTGAATCATTTTAACTAATCCATTTCATAGGAAGGTATTAACAAAATGGTTATTGTAGTAATGCAAGGTATGTATTCAGTAAAGTAATAATTGTAATAGGTAAACCAGTGAATAAAAAACAGTGAATTTACCATTTAGAAGCGTCTAATTTTGGATTTACTGAACCAATAACAAGACCTTACATATTTGTTGATGTTTTCCTTAAAATAAAGTTAATAAAACATTTTTATTCTCTTTTTTCCAGGCTCTGCCCTATGTGTGTCTGCTCATCGCTATGCTCTTCTTCATCTATGCCATTATTGGCATGCAGGTAAGCCACCTTTACTTTAAAGAGTGTCAATAAGTTTTAAAATATACGATAAAAATGGAAGCATGGAGTGAATCAAGAAAAACCTATTCGAGAAAGCCTGTTCAGCTTAAGCACATTTAGTAAAACAAATATGATCAGTTTCAGCTTGTATGAACAGTATGTAAGCCTTGCCTTGTCGGGTCACTGTAGGTGTTTGGAAATATCAAACTGAATGATGAGAGCCACATAAACCAACACAACAACTTCAAGACCTTTTTCAGCGCCTTAATGCTGCTCTTCAGGTAAGTTCACAGACTTTACATTTCAGGTTGATATTTATACACACAAATCTCAAATGACTTAAGGTAAGATAAAGCAAATCAAATATCAAGGCTCACTATTGCTCATTAGTAACTAGCTATTGTGAGTGCGGCCCGGGGTACGGGCATGTCTGCACAACTGAGTTTTAATTAAAAATAAATTCAATAACAGTTCAGAAAAAACACAAACAAAACCACCACCACAGGCTCATTCATTCTTTAAAATTTCAGAAGGTTGTGGGTTTGAATCCCAAGACTGCTAGTGGCACCTCAAAGGTTCCCTTGAGCAAGATACAGTTCCCACACTCTGCTCCCCGGGTGCTGTTTTGCTGGCTGCCTGCTGCTTCACTTGGTGAATGGGTTAAGTGTGGTGTGTTCACGCCTGACAGAATGGTCACTTCGTTCTCCCCTTTCTCTACCTGAGAGCCCCTCAAAGGGTCTCGCCTCCTCGCTTGACGAGAGTCAGGTGAACGGGGCAAGGGAGGCACACGTGTGAGGCTATGTAATGATTAGCACACTATGTAATGATTAGCAAAGGTTTGAGCGCTCTACAGAGAACACTTCTGTAAATTTTAGTTCTAACAAAAAAGAGGGTGCAGGGATCTCACTGGTGTTACCTCACATCCTCCAAAATTGTTCTGAAAAGAAGCTTGAGTGTGCAGGCTGTGTCCCAAATTGCGTACGGCCAAACTCACTGCATCCCTGAGAGCGCTGCTATTAGTGGTGTGTGTTATACTGACGTACTGTTTAGTACTACTGGCTTAGAAAAATGCTCTTGAAAATAACAGTGGTGCTGTTTAAACCTTATTATACCCGATTATTTAAAGTGTAAAGTCACCATTTGTTATACGTGAGCACGCCACAGAAATTCTTCTGTATTTAACCCATTCACCAAGTGAAGCTGCGGGCAGCCAGAAACACAGCGCCCGGGGAGCAGTGTGTGGGAACGGTATGTTGCTCAAGGGAACCTCAGAGATGTCATTAGCAGTCCTGGGATTCAAACCCACAACCTTCTGGTCACAGGGCCAACTCCCTAACCACAAGGCCAGCTGCTCCAAATTATTGGAAAAATACTGACAAAATAATAAACATGAACTTGTCTACAGATGCTTGGACAGGCATGAAGCTGGACACTGATGCTAGTCATAAATATGTGATTAAAGAAAAACGATATTTAACTGGTTGTTTTTTTTAGTATTGTTGTAATCTGAGGTTTTGTTTGACTGTCACGGTTCTTGCAGATACATGTCTGTGTTTTTTGCAGGAGTGCAACAGGAGAGTCTTGGCAGGAGATCATGTTGTCGTGTTTGGCAGGGCAAGAGTGTGAGCCTGACCCTTCCATCGCTCCGCCATTCATCTCTCCTGATCATGAGGGTGGATGTGGCACCGATTTTGCTTATTTCTATTTTGTTTCATTCATCTTCTTCAGCTCTTTCCTGGTAAGATTGGATTGTATATATATGTGTATGCACATATACACATTCATGTATTCTGAAATGTACTCAGTTTAAAAACTGGACTTCCAGGTATATACACTATATGGACAAAAGTATTAGGACACACATCTTAATTATTGAATTCAGGTGTTTCAATCATACCCACTGCCACAGGTGAATAAAACTAAGCATACCATTTTGGACAACTCCATGCTTCCAACTCTGTGGACCCAGTTTAGGGAAGAACCTTTTCTATCTTTCTGTCCCAGAACACAAAGCAGCTCCATAAAGACGTGGCTGGAGGAGTTCAGTGTGGAAGAACTTGACTGGCCACACAGAGTCCTGACCTCAACCCCATCCACATTAAAGTCTATGGATTTGAAGTGTCATTAAAGTCTCTGTTGGTGTAATGGTCAGATGTCCTAATACTTTTCTCCATAAAGTATATTATGGGCTATTAGTGGAGTATTGTTACATTTTTCATAAGAACTTGGGTTTGTTTTAAAATTTGTTACACTAATGTACCATGCACTTTATCTCAACTTACTCTGGTTATAACTGGACTTGTATCTGTATCTTATTTAAATATCTGAACAGTATCAATTAAAATACAAAAATAACTGTATAAAGACTGCTTTTTTTTAAAATACCAGTGTTGTGGGGATGGGTGGGTATATAGAGTTTCTAAAATGTTCTCTCTTGTCTCTCCTTTTGTAGTTTCACGCTATGCATAAATGTTTACTTAAGATATGTTCTAAAAATATATTGATCTTATCTCTTCTACTTACCTTCTTCAGATGCTAAATCTCTTCGTGGCTGTGATCATGGACAACTTCGAGTATCTGACACGGGATTCCTCCATTCTTGGACCGCACCATCTGGATGAGTTTGTCCGGATCTGGGGGGAGTACGACCGAGCAGCATGGTGAGTAAGAAGAACCGACAGTTTAGAAATAATGTTAGATTTTTTGCTTTCACTTTTCACTTGACATAAACAGCTGTTTGACAATCTTTTAGGCACTTTGTCAGGGTTCGGTCTCAAAGGGTACAAAGTAATGCATTATGGTACAGTTACATTTACCTGTAACAAAGTAATTTATTACAGTATAAATTCTCGTGATCTCATTATAGTCACCTACTATAGTGATAAGAATCAGTTTACTTATACTTCTTCCAGAGAACAAAATAGACATGAAGCATTCAAAACTACATGTATGTATTTTCCCTGACTGTTCTTGTACACAATTTGGGTTTGTGCTTACACTCAATGGAAAAAAGCCTAATGCAGTTTAATATGAAATAAATACATAAATAAACAACAACCTAAGTAAATAAACAACAACCTAGGACCACTGAATTTCTCTGAAAAATAAAGTAATAATTTAATGTAAAAATGTTAACTAGACATAGGAACTATAAGGAAAAGGCTTAACATGACTTAATGTTTAGATTATGACTTTGATAATATGAGAACTTCAGTGCAAGCACGCAATGCACTATAAACTCTACAAACAATCTGGTAAGTATCTAATGCTGCTAATATGAAACGGATACATAAAAACAGCTCTATTACCTTTACATTTCACATTATAACAATTTTGAGAATGTTTTTTACTGTTATGCAGCTAGTTTCTGAGTTTTCAAGCAGCATCAGATGTCTTTTAATAAAGTCTAACTGGCTGTTTTGTTACACAGGGATGGTGATGTCTTTTAAATGTTTATTGTGATAAACTGCTCCTTTCTAATTAAATTGTTGAGAATTACTATTGGGTATTCACTACATTATGCTACTGGGTAAACACATTACATTACTCAGATGTAGTGAGAGTCTGTGTAGTGAGAGTACTTTTTCTATTAGGTAATACAGAATGTAATCTCATTACATTTTCAGAGAGGCCATTAGTAATTAGAGTTAGTTACAGAGACAGTCTTACAGTCATTAGTTACAGGGACAGCCTGATAGTCATTAGTTACAGGGACAGTCTAGCAGTCATTAGTTGCAGAGACAGTCTTGCAGTCATTAGTTACAGAGACAGTCTTACAGTCATTAGTTACAGAGACAGTCTTACAGTCATTAGTTA
>JBBPCY010000013.1:3754464-3767095 GCA_037974405.1 Brachyalestes nurse | reverse complement strand
AAGAGGGAGCAGGGATCTCCTTGGTGTTACCTCCCCTCCTCCACAATTGTTCTGAAACGAAGCTTGAGTGTGCAGGCTGTGTCCCAAATTGCATATGGCCAAACTCACGGCATCGCAGAGTGCACTGCTATTAGTGGTGTTTGCTATTTTGAGGTAGTGTTTAGTATGGTGGCACCCGGTTTTAGACACAGCCAGTGTGAGAGCATGAAATCATTGGTGAGGGCTCTCCACCTGCCAGCTCCACTCCACACCAAATGAGATTAACCTGCTCTCCTGATGGGGGCGTTAACACATCCTGTAATTGTGGGGGATTCCTTCAAGCAAGAACGTGAATGATTATTGAGAACAGCTTGAAGAGGGAACAACAAAAGCTCTGTAATGGGATTAGCCAGCAGTGACACAGTTGGAACCCCAATTTTGCAGCTTTTAATGTGCTGCCATGCTTTTTTAAACTCTGGAAAGGGAGATGTTTTACTATGTGAGCTTTATTTTTAATATCATGATGCCAGAAACAGAAATATACCAAAATGACTAGAAAGGCAGTTCAGGCCAAAAGATAGGACACACTTGACTGAGTGTATATTTTGAGATTTTAAAGATTTATTCTTAAAATTATTATGTTTTCATCAAATAACTCAATATGCATTCATTTGATGTGTAAGCATTAATGAAATTCCCCTGTAATAAGTAGTTTTAGCAGCTAACAGGCTCTCTGCATCTTCATGTCTGGAAAGGCTCATCAAAAGGCTATTGAAAAGGGTGCTTGACTGTCTTAATGTAAAACTGCATAGAGACAAAAGGGAGGGTACATTGAAAAATTTAAAGTAGGAAGCAGTATTGATTTATTTAACAACATTCTCAATAGTTTTATAGGTCAATAAATACTTCTGTATATGTTTAATTGTTTTGGTGTTAATTACTGGTGCACAAAGGGAGCCATACCTGACAGAATTTCTCCCCTGTGTTCTTTAGCGGCCGTATCCATTACAATGCCATGTATGAGATGCTAACTCACATGTCGCCACCTCTTGGCCTTGGGAAGAAATGCCCAGCAAAAGTTGCTTACAAGGTAGGAGAGACAACTATGATATTTTTACATTATGCGATGCCACCACGTTATTACACTTCACAATACTTCTTATCTTAGAATACAGTTTCTCACTATTGATTATGGGTGATGGTCCAAGAAAACTGCATGTTATGTAAAAAGTAATAGTGAAGTGGCCCCTTATAGTCACACACGAACACACCACAGCACACACTGTGAACAAATTTTCTGCATTTAACCACTGAAACAGCAGACAGCCAGGTACACAGCACCCAAGGAACAGTGTGTCGGGACGGTACCTTGCTCAAGGGTACCTCAGTGGTGCCACTAACAGTCCTTGGATTCAAACCCACAACCTTACGATCACAGCAGCAACTCTCTGACCACCAGCTGCCCTATACAGCCTGTTTTTTGCTCTGATCGTGGTTTTTCTTGTGTGTGTGTTTTTGTGTATAAATGAATGCAGAGACTGGTACTGATGAACATGCCTGTGGACGAGGACATGACCGTCCACTTTACATCCACCCTGATGTCTCTGATCCGTACTGCCCTGGACATCAAAATTGCCCGAGGTTAGAGATGACACTTGTGTGTGTTTGATGAAGTAAAATATACGCGTTTCATGTTTTGTTTTTGTATGTGTGCTTGAGAGAGAGAGAGAGAGAGAGAGAGGGAGACAGAGGCATGTACATCTGAGACTCGTAAACATGGCCTAGACTAGAAATGTCCAATCACTGTGTTCACATTAACAGCTTGATGTGACAAGTCTGAAAGATCTGATGGACCTGAGCCACTGTAGGTGTGTGTAGGTGTGTGTGTGTTAAACCCATCTGTAAGGTGCAGGAGAGCAATTTTTGCCAAAAATGAACATTTTCATGCAGCCTATTTACTGTTCTCTCAGGCGGAGAAGATCGGCTGCAGCTGGACACTGAGCTGCAGAAAGAGATCAGTGTAATCTGGCCACACCTGTCTCAGAAGACCTTGGACCTGTTGGTGCCAATCAATAAAGGTGAAGCTCAGGTGCCCACTGCTTAGGCCAGTAACCATCACATAAGAGAAATTATTTTTGCTTGATTTTAATAAATGTAATTCAATGTAGTTTTATTTGTCCCAGCTGCCATGGCCTCTGTAGTGATGTAGTAATTCAGTACAGTATCGCAACAGAACTGAGGGCATATCAGTGCAACTAGTCAGAACCAGCTCTTTATCTAAAGCCCTGTTTCTGGTCCAAAATCCTCACTGCAGTCATATTGCACATACACTATATGGACAAAAGTATTGGGACGCCTGACCATTACACCAACAGGGACTTTAATGGCATTGCATTCAAACACATAGACTTTAATCTGGAGTTATTCCCTCTTTGCAGTTATAACAGCTTCCGCTCTTCTTGAAAGGCCAGCCACGTCTTTATGGAGCTGCTTTGTGTTCTGGGACACAGTTCTGCTGGAATAGAAAAGGTTCTTCCCCAAACTGGGTCCACAGAGTTGGAAGCATGGTGCTGTCCAAAATATCTTGGTCTGCTGAAGCATTAAGACTGTGTTTCACTGGAAGTAAGGGGGGTAGCCCAAACTTTGACAAACAGGTGTGTCCTAATACTTTTGTCCAAAATATCTTGGTCTGCTGAAGCATTACGATTGTTCTTCACTGTAAGTAAAAGACTACCTAAATTCAATAATTAAGAAAGTCTGATACATAGTCGATTAAAGTTCATATATCATGCAAGTGTAAAAAAAAAACCAAATCCTTGTGTTCATGGAGAAATACATTTTGGTGATTGTGTGTGTGTTTTTTTCTCTACAGACACAGACATGACCGTTGGCAAAATCTATGCCTCCATGATGATTATGGACTACTTTAAACAGAGCAAAGCCAAGAAGCTGAGGCAGCGAGCTGAGGAGCAGGTAGGTTTTGGAACCATGTGATTAAGTATTTCTGGGTATAGATGCACATTGCCTCATAACATACCTAGACAAGCTAAAACAAAAGTCCTCCAAATACTGAATCACTGCTATAATCAATCAACTGCCTCCAAATCAGATTTCAACTTTCAACATATTATTCGATTAGTTCCAAATACTGATCTTGTGCATTTGAATTTGGCCAGCGTGGAGGGTGCTGTTTTCATTTAACCTCACATACATTTATTTTTATAGTAAGATCATGAGAAATGCTCTGGGGAACATAAAACACTGCTACAATGTTTTGTAGAATGTGTCGCTCTAAAAGTGCAATGAAAAATCATCTCTGTCTTTCTCTGTTCCACAGTCAAGCAGCCCCGCCCTTCCGTTAATATCTCACAGCGCAGGCTCAGCCTTGTAAGTCAGCCTTCCAGTGTTTTCTGTTGTGTCACACAGAAGAAATGAAATGCACACATCTTTAGGGCTAAATAATGTTTGGTCATATTTATCAGATGCAATTTTGTAGCACTACAGTGTTTTTCACAAACTGGGCCACGGTTAGATGTGAGTTCTATTTAGTCTTTAGGGAAAAGAAACTGACAGACCTATTTAAAACACACGAAAACTAACTTTAACATGCAACTGGATATATACTCTATCGCCTAATATGTTACAGCACGTATCTTTATTATTTTTTGGACATAAACATGATCTGGACTTTTAAATATGGAAAGTAATATATATATATATGGACAGTAACTTGAAATCTTCATTATCATGCTTGTGGTGCCACCAACTTTAATGAAATGAATTAATAATTCATATAGTTAGAAGTAAGTAATTAATATAATAATTAATTAATTAGCACTGTGAATGATGATAGTCCACCACTTAGGAAGCCTGTAAGGAGTGTTTCACTCTGGATCTTTCCTTGAACAAGGCACCATACAGGGCAGCCAGACACAACAGAAATCATTTAGACATGTCAGTCTTACAGTTACAGACAAATATGGGTCCTTTATGAAAGGTTTTTGACTGACTGTTATACACTACTGTTTTAAAAAATGTTAAATCATTCATAATAGTAGTAGTAGTATTACTACTAATAATAATAATAATCATCATCATCATCATAATAACTAGAATGCATTTCCTGGAGAAAATGCAAAGTGTGATTGTGCAGTTGCTATGGTAACTGGTTGTTGCTAGGTGAATGCTATGGTATTGTTAGGTGGTTCCTATTGGTTGTTGATGTGCAGCTGTTACATTCTGATGCCTCCAACTTTTTTACTTTCCGTGAGGGCACTTTTGTGGTTCTATTGACCACAATTCTGAGTTGCTGGGATTCTCCAGAAGGAAGCGTTTCACACCAAACCTGCTCTGAACCTCTCTATTTATGCTTTAGACACTACAGTATGGAGAACTGTGACATTCATTGACCTGTGCAGGCCTGAAAAGGGAGGCTCTTAAAGACTGATTAAAAAGAAATTAATCTACTTTTAAAAATATACATTTTTAAAATCTATTACCACTATACCAGGTGGGAGGGGTTAATACAAACCCCATTGAAAGCGCATTTAAAGTGGCTGAAAATGGGTGAAATGAAGGGAAATGGGTGAAATGAAGGGAAATGAAGCAGAATCAACCAATCAAAAAACTATATACATGCACAACACCGAATATTAATGAACATTTTGGTATTGAAAAGAATTCCACACAAGCTCAGACAAAAAGTGGTACCTTCTTGTCAAAACTACATTACTTTTTTATTTATTTATTTTTTCCTTCCCGATTACATTCCCGAAGCCAAGTGTGATGGTGCAGTTGGTACGGTAACTGGTTTTACTAGGTGGTTGCTATGCTGTTGCTAGGTGCTTAGTTTGGCAGGGCATATGGTTGCTAATGTGTAACTAACCAGTTGGCGTTTTAACAGTAGTGGTTGATGTGGTGTTGCTAGGTGGTTGCTGTGGTTTCACAGGTGAGAGTTAGTGTAAAACACTGGTCCAAAACACCAGTACCAGTACTTCTTCACAACGAAAGGGGTACCAATATTTTTCATCAAAGAGCAGAGGAACCAGATTTTTGCCTTTTAGCCAGATTTGAACCTACAAGCTCCACTGAGACCTCAAATCATGCAGCTACTTTCTCTCTATGTATTTTTCAATCACCAATTAAATGAGCAATTTTGGACACTGTCCAAGCAGTGGCATGTATCCAAACTTTTGCACACAGAGAGAGAGGCACCCACACATTGGGTTTAGGGCCAAAAGAAAGTTAATGCTAAATAAAATTCTACCCATAGCAGGCTTTGAACCTGGAACTCTGTCTTTAAGCACAAATCCGGTGAGCTATGAATGAGGGATTTGCTGTGAATGTATTTATGTTATTTATGGTCAATATGGCTGAAAACAGACGGAGTGAAGAGCCCAACACAAAAGAGCAAAAACTCACTCCAAACCGCTCTAAATAACGCAAAATAATGCTAAATATGGACAGATTTTCTGACCCGCGTGCCTGATAAATCAGGTGAGAAAAAACGTGTGGTCATGAAAGAGATTAAAAGAAAAAGTCATTCTGAGCAAAAGCAGCTGTTCATTTAAACTCTCAAAGTACCGCAGTTCTGACTCATTCCGGTCACGGGGCTTGTCTCTCCTAATGCTGTGTGTTCAGCAGCTGATTTCTCCTCCGGGCGGCAGCACTTTCTCTGGCTCTTCCTGGTCCAGAAGAGTGAGATCAGTACGTAGCCCCTGATAATCTGCTAAATAACCTGTATACAAGCATACAAGGACACTCTAAGGCACATTTCGGGATTGGACCCTTGCCAATTTTTCAAACAAAAGAAAAGCATGCTCAAAAGTCACCTATAAAAAGAAAAATAATAAAACTTCTGCAATCACACTAATGATACTTGATGTTTTATATACAATCAGTAACTCCATCAGAAGTAACAACAGATCAGAATGTATATTTGTTTTTGTTTTTTTAGAATTATGAGTTATTATATGCTGCACATTATTTATACATTATAATACATTTATCTGAACCCTGTTTGGATTTGGATTTAAAACCATTTGTTACAAACTTTATCAGTAGTATATACCAGTAAGCTATGTGCTACATGCTAACTGAGCCTCTGTAGCAGCCCAAATCTGCACAATAGCTAAGTGCACCTCAAACTGGATACTTCAACACAGTACCTCAGAGCTGAGCACCATAAAGTCCAAATCCAACAGAAGGCATGAGAGACCACTCTCCCCGGTGTGGGGGAGTGAAGTATGTGAGTTTCATCACGAGTTGAGAAAGGGCTATGTTAGCGCAGCAGTAGCTTCAAGCATGCCCACATTAGCCCAGCAGTAAGCATGCCATCTCCGCCTCTCACTCACAACCCGGCTGCCCACACAAGGTCAGGACACTGTCTCCATCAGGTGGCCTCGTTCTGGCTATCAAACAGTGCTCACTTCCACAGCTACATGATGCATTTATTAAAATCACACACACCAAAATTGCCAGGCTATATCAACACTTGCAGATGTTATTTGAGGAACATCTGAAACTGAGAAGAGGCCATGCCACACATGAAATTCATGTATTCCTCATTGTATGCTAATCTAGGGTTATGTTGTGATGAGCTTTTATGAGAATTATATCTGTTGCCGTGTTTTTACACACCAATGAAATTAAGAATTAAATAATAGTCAGAATTAAATAATAGTACTTCTAAATAATGTAGTTTACAAAGACAAAATACTATTTTATGTCAAAATCTCTCTCAACCTCTTCAGACCTCTTTAAGGTGGTGCTGACCGATAGACATACAGTATATGGACAAAAGTATTGGGACACACCTGTTTTTCAAGGTTTGGGCTAGACCCCTTACTTCCAGTGAGGGAGAATCTTAATGCTTCAGCAGACCAAGACATTCTGCACAACGCCATGCTTCCAACTTTATGGACCCAGTTTGGGGAAGAAGCTTTTCTATTCCAGCCTGACTGTGCCCCAGTGCACCTTTGGGATTAACTGAAATGGAGATTGTAAACCAGTTGGGTGTGGAAGAATTTTTGTCCATATAGTGTAGTTTACAACCTAAAACTGAATAACTATGTAGCCAAAAACTGTGACTAGCCTTAGGTAGCATGCTTTGTGAAGAAAGACCATGCTGCTTAAGGCTAGTCACAGATTCTGGAGTAGGACTAGACATGCGGGTCTAGAATAACTCTTGTGGTAATGACTGTCATAAATACTGGGGGATATGATCTGAGATTAGTCCCCCTTACAGATGCCTTGTGAATACTTTTCCAGTTGTGAAAAACTATGTAAAAAAGTATGTGTGTTGGCTGATCGACTACATCTGGAGAAAATGGAAAATTGGCCAAACTATACTTTTAATGGACAATAACCATTCTGCTGGAACGTCATTCATGCACTACATGACTAAAATTAATAAAAGATTTATTGTCTATATTTAGTTCACATTTACATTCTGAATGTTTATTGCTGTGTGATCTCCTGTAGAACCAGTGGTGGCTTTGTGGCCCTGAGCCCCATATCACCCCAAGAGCTCTTAATGCAGCCAGCATCACATCAACAAGAAGACAGTGAAGAATATCAAGGATCTGTGGTAAGAATTATTTCTCAATGTGAAGAATCATTTTCAATGTGTTTTATTTGTCTTTTATTTGTGTCTGTAGTTGTTGTCAATTGATCCATTATACCCCTAATAGATTGCTGTTTGACCTAATTTTCTTTACTGGGAAAGCCTGAACTCATGGACCTGTGCTTCACTTTTAGTAAGATAAGATAAACCTTATTTAGTTCCACAAGTGGGAATTTGCATTGTCATGGCAGAAAGTGGACAGGAAAAAAACAATGGAATAGAACAATGTAATAGAATAAAGCAGAAAAAAATACTAAACCAACAGGACAGTATAACATGTGCGCTATACAATCTAGGAATATAAAATAGAATAAAATAAAAATACCAATAATCATGAGAAAGGTGAGGGATCGCCCCAGAACTACACAGCAGGACCTGGTCAATGACCTGAAGAGAGCTAGGACCACAGTCTCAAAGGTTACTATTATTAACATGTCATGGATTAAAATCCTGTAGCGTGTGCAAGTTTTTGGTATAAACTCTTGTTAGGGTGCATGGCATCATGAATGCTTTGAAATACCAGGACATTTTAAAGCAAAATCTGGTGGCCTCTGCCCGAAAGCTGAAGATGGGTCGTCACTGGGTCTTTCAGCAAGATAATGACCCTAAACATGTGGCCAAATCTACACAGAAATGGTTCACAAGACACAGAATCAAGCTCTTCCCATGGCCATCTCAGTCCCCAGACCTCAACCCCATTGAAACCTGTGGAGTGAGCTGAAGAAGAGAGTGCAGAGGAGAGGACCCAGGTCCTGGATGGTTTAGGGAGATTGTGCAAAGAGGAATGGTCAGAGATCCCTCTTTCTGTATTCTCCCATCTTGTGAAACATTATGGGAGAAGATCAGGTGCTGTTTTGCTGGCAAAAGGGGGTTGTACAAAGTATTAACATCAGGGGTGCTAATAATTGTGGCACACATGATTTGATGTAAACGAATTATTTCTTGATGTGGGATTCTTTTTCCTACTAAATAAATCCTCTTTTTTCATTGTGGTCCTATATTATTTAGAACAAAACTGAATGCATTAGTAGCTAAAGAACACATCTTAACCAGGGGTGCCAATAATTATGTAGGGCAGTGTATCTTCTTAATTAAGACAGACGTCACACAGAAATGGGAGAAAAATTAAGAAATGTCTTTCTGTTTCAGGTTGACTGTCACGTCTGGGTGTCGGGTGGTGAGGCAGGAGGCACACGGACACGAGGACATCTTAGCTTTCTGATATTTATTTATTTAAACAAAACAAAACGACAGGCACGAGGGCCTTAGACGTTCTACCAAGTAGACAATACAGATAACACCCAGACCTAATGTGTTGGAGAACCTGCAACCAAACAGTCAAATAGAAACCCCTTACATATTAACACAAAACCCAAAGGAACCAATACCCAAACACAATCACTTAACTAAACATAAAACACATGTAAATAATCACCGAACGAAATGCCCTTTTCTTCATAATAAAGGTCCCAACTCAAAAATACAAAAAACCCCAACAAAAACCCATAGCGACCCCTGCTGGCCGCTAGGGGGACGTAACATTGACTTTAATTTATAAAAATGTACTTACATTTTTCCTTCAGCTTCAGTTCCTCTATCTGTTGTTCAGGTGTTTGTTTATGCAGTAGATGTTCTCTTACATGTGCAGCTTCTTCGAATTTCTCACATTTAAGATTATCTCCTGCTTCCTCTTCAATCATCTTCCCCATCATCTCCACAACAGCAGGATGACTGCAAACACGATTGAACTCAACATGCCTGTTACTGCATTCTGCAATGATTTTCTGAGAAGAATTCTTTTCAACTTCATCCACACTGGAGCTCAACTGCAGCATCCGTGGCATCCGCACTAGGGTGTGTTTAAAGGTCTCCTCAAACAGAGATCTGAAGATTGTGTGCACTTTGTTCCAGTCTGTCTCAGTGAAGTGGTCCAGCTGTGGAACCAGAACTATAACATGAGGTCCAGGGTCACACAGAGACACACACTCTCTTTCTCTGTGATTCAGTTGAGTAAGTTTGAACTGAGGTGCAGACAGGTGAGGTGTGGTGATGAGTGTGAAGAATCTTCCCTTCACCATTCTTCTAGCTCTCTCACTGTGCTGTTCTGTTGAAGGAGGAGGAGCTTCAGCATCCATTGCATTCCTGTCCAGAATGAAGTTTACTACTCTGCTGTTCCTCCCCAGCGGAACAATCCTCAGCTCAGACACTGGATGAATGGAGGAAATAATAATAGAAAAAACAATGAGGGGTAACATGCATCCAGACTCTTCTAAATAATAAACCTTCATTTCATTTTTGCATTCAGTGCTTTCCGGAGAACATGCAGACCTCAGAATATTTCTTCTACCTGAATCCATTGGTAGTATCATATGGAAATCAAGCATTTTTTAAATCTTTATGCAATGTTTTGAAATCAACAGTATTATCTGTTTATGTTATTCGACATGTTTAAATTAGTGTTTGTATTAGTAAAAAAACATTTTAAACTTAATGTAAAGAATTTAGTTTCAGACAAAGAGAAAATAGTGTGGACTCTTACAAAATGAATGGACTCTTACATAGTAAAATGTAAATCAATAAATAAACCAGATTATTTAACATTACACACATTGGGATTGTGTATCTATACCAGTGTTTTGACAAAGAAAGCATATACAATGTGGGAGATGTAACATGTAAAACACATTTTAAATCAATGTTGCAGCATCTGTAAATGAGAAAAATTAAGAAAATTGTTCTTAAAATTAACACATTTTTCACATCAGATTTACGAGCTTGATTTTTCAGTGTATGTGTGTGTCTATGTGGCACCCTGTGATTGCGGGAGCTTAGAAATCATGTAATCATGTAAAACACTTTCAATGTTATTCAGTGTCACAGCATTGTAGAGAACTCACCATTGTCAGGCTCCATCTCACTGGAGATCCCTCCAAACACTGTTACAGCATTTGTTGTTCAGGGGAACAGGCATCAAGTGCCTAAACCTCAGTGCTCTGTTCCTGATCTGAAGAAAGTTTGATAATTTACAGCAGATCAAAGATCACACTTTCCCCACCCTTCAATAATACAAGAGTTCAAAGTTTACTATCTGTGTCTAAAATAGTGTGTAGAGAAGTATGTGTTCCCCCAGTTATTCTCTTTCACACACAAATACTGAGGATTTGTAATAAATAGGCCTGAAGCCAGCATAGAGGGGCTCTGTAAATGCGGAGTGGAATGATGGAGGTTCCCATGCGGTTGTTAAACACTGGTATACACACTACTCCTTCACTTCTATCAGCTTACATTGCACTTAATTCCGCAGTGACTGAACAGAACCAAGGGGTGCCTGGAATATCTCTCACGGCCGAGAGAGCCAACGAAGAGATGAGGCCTGGTGCCTTTCAGCTGTGAATCACAGCTATCACAGCTGTGTCTGAAGAAAGTTTGATAATGTACAGCAGATCAAAGATCACACCTTCCCCACCCTTCAATAAAACAAGAGTCCAAAGTCTACTTACTGCACCACACACACACAACTGAAGTTTAACACTATTAGAGTCTAAATGTTTAGGGCACGTTTTTTTATGTTGTTGGTTAAGATTAAAAAAATAATAATAATAACAATAATGATGACAATGAATTTTATATATTAAAGGGCTGGTTTAAGATCCACTATACAATTTATATACAGTTTTCTTCAAAAGCTGGTAATGGGCTGGTAATAGACAATGGCTGAAGGTTGAAAGTCAAATGATTTTATCACTGAAAAGTTAAGCCCAGAGATATGGCCAAGGTAAGAGTAAGATTTAAGATTTGGAGTGAGTTTAGGGCATGGGATTGTCACAGGGATTCCTGATCCGAGTTTATTTAGAACTTAACTAACAGAAAATAAACCTGGTACAAGGACCAAAAATAAAGACAAACCGGACCACAGGACACCAAAAAGTGAATCGTATGCTCCCACACCTGAACTGAGAACAAACTGAACTTAAATACACGAGGGAAAGAGGGGAGAACCAATAACCAGGGAACAGAACAAATGATATAATGAGGAACAGGTGTGGGAGTGCACAGGCTGGTGCATGTCTAGCATTGCTATCGTTCTTGTAACTGACCCCTGCTTGGCATCAGCTACTTTAAATAACATCAATTGGGATAACCTCAATTGGGTTATTTTAATCAGTAAGTTCGGAGCTGAATAATGTGTACATTGGCTTGATTTGCTTTGTTTTTGTATTTATTTATTTATTGAGGTGAGATGTTTAATTTTTTGTTAATTTATCTATTGGCATGAAACCGAGGGTCCTGAACCCAGGGTTGGGGACAGGGCCGGACCCCATGGGCGAACTCGCGGGGCTGGTTGCGACACTCTGCGCAGAGCTAGGCTCCACGCTTGCAGCCATCAAGCTTCTACTGGGATGAGTCCCCAAGGGTTAAGCGTGTGTCAGCGGATTCCTTCCTTACCTTATTCCAAGTGTTGCCACCCGAATATCTCAGGAAGTAATCAGGCTACTACTGACGTAGCTGCCCCCTAAACTGACGAGAAGCATAATCCTATGCTTGTGGATAGTCGGGACAGCATTTTTGGAAAAAAGAGGGCAAGCGGAATCCAATGAAGAAAACGGCATTTAAATCGGTCGAACCATTTGGGAGATAGAGGGTTGTTAAGGCTTTAAGCGCCAAAGTCACAGAATTGCAACAATTATTTATCATAAATAAAATAAACTGTAGTTACAAATATCATGTAAAATAGCATTTGTATTCCCTACCACTAGTTGGCAGACATGTAGTCCCTCGATTCAAGACCAAAATTACATCATCTTCCTGTTCTAAGTTTTGAGTAAACAGCGGGGGAACCGAGTGCCGAGTCACTGCTGAGTGAGCAGCCGGAGAGCGCAGTTCTGTTCACAGCACGTGAGTAAACGGGTGAGATCTGTGAGAAAAGAATGCCAAAATGGTTAATAAAAAGTCCCGTGATGGTGTCTTGTGAATGTTATTCACCTATTCTGACTCTGAAGGGGAATATTTGCCTTTAGGAAAAGACGC
>JBBPCY010000013.1:3735727-3746915 GCA_037974405.1 Brachyalestes nurse | reverse complement strand
ACTGCTGTTTATTTAAAATAAACGAAAACAAACCAAGCCTCATTCTTTAGAATTTTTTGTTACTTAACTTCGCTGTATCAATACCGTACCGAACCGTGATGTCAGAACTATAGTGTGAACCGAACCGTGACCTTTCTGTACCGTTACACCCCTAGTATTAACCCATTAGTGTCCACATCAAACTCTGCTTTCTGGCCGTACGTTCTCAGAGCTTGTCTGATCACCGATCTGTAATTGTTTTCTAACAGATGGTTACAACATTGGTTTTTTTTTTTCAGTAACTAAATTACATTCAATATTTTGGGAACACAGAACTACTGTGTTTTAAACAAAATAGACCAGTTTAGAGTTGGTCCTGCTCCTGATACATGCAATTAATTAACAAGCCCTTCCTGAGTTGAAGTGCTCATGTTTAGCCACAGTCACACCAAATGCAAGAAGGTGGGGTGGTGGTGGCCTAGTGGGTCCGATACTTGCCTCTGGACCAAGAGGTCTTGGGTTCGAATCCTCCTGAGCAAGACCCTTAACCCCAAGTTGCTCCAGGGAGACTGCTTCCTGTAGTTAGGGAAAGGAAGTCGCTTTGGATAAAAGCATCTGCTAAATGCTGGTGTAAAAGTCAGTTCACTACAGGGAAAACAAGAAAAAAAGGAATTTACATTCCAGCTCCTTTCTAGTAGCTGTTAGGTTTACCTTGTTTAGGTGAACTTTGCAAATTCCTGAATCTTGAAAGTGTGTGTGAATGTAAAGCAAGAGGACAAACTTGTGGTTTTCCTTCTGGGAATAAAAACAGAGAATTTGCTCCTCAGTCAGAATTAGGCTTGTTGCTTGCAATTGCTAAAAAAACAACTTAATTAACTTGCTAACAGTAGCTGTTTAATGAACAGTATATACCCTCCAAGCAACAGTTATACCAGGGCAGATTTTTTTTTTGCTTCTTCTTGACAAAGAAAACGGAAACAACAGTCCAGTCTGACCATGAGTTTTGAGCAGAGAAATCTCTACGACATGCAGGGCGGTAGGACCAGGCTTGAGGTGGTGAAAAATAAAAACGAAATGGTATGAAAGTAGTATAAAAATTACACACACACAAAAATTGAACAGAATACTGTCAGAAGTTTATGCAAGATATAACTACGCACAGTTTTGTCACTTTAAACCAGGCAGAACTAGTTTGGCATTTTTCTTTACTGTACTATTTTTAGTTTTTGAACATGAAGAGGTTACTGTTGCAGTTGCTGCTCCGTCAGCCAGAACAAGACTTTAATCTTGGTAAAGTGTGTCTGTGTGCTTTGGTCACATCTCTCTGTGTGTTTTTCAGGACTAACTGCCACTCAAACCAGAGGCAGGTGCTGCTTGATGCGCCTGTGCAGCTGTCTCAGATCTCTGCGGAGTCTGGTAGGTCCATTATCTTTTTATCCTGTGACCAACTTTCCATTAAGGACCGCAGTGTTTTATGGCCACATATAGTGTCCTGAGCAGTGAACACTAATTATAACCACAGTGCTTAGGGGCACAGCTTTCTACATTGTTTGAGCAAATCATTTGGTCTCAGTTATATCCCTTATATTTCTGGGAGCAGCTCCATTTAAAAAAAAAAACATTTAACCCAGAAATGTGAGTTTTTGGAAGTTACATGGTGGAGTTTTAAATGTATTATTACATCACAGAGTGAATAAAACATCTATTCAGTGCAACTGCAGGTCAGTTTGCTTTAGAGCAGTGTTTGTCTCTTTGGCTTAATGAATTATTTATCAGCAGTTTTGCGGTGCCTCCACTGAACGTCTTAAGGCGATATTTAAGACTCTTAAATGTAGGGCCAGACCTGGATTAAACCAGAGGCAAAATGTGGACTAAAAGGAATTTCCAGTAGCATTTCTTCATTACCACAGCAGTTTAATCTAGGACTAGACTTGATAGACATAGGGTCGGTTTCCCAGACATGGATTAAGACTAGTCTTGGACTACCCTTTCCTTTTCAATGGAAAATCTCTATTCACAGTGCCACGTAATCCAGGACTAGGATCCTGGACTAGGCTAAATCCCTGTCTGGGAAATTGACCCTTAATGTCTGGAAAACATAATGTTTCTGTTGGTCTGCTGAGTTCTGCAGAGTCGAGTTGCAGATCTACTCTGAAAACATCCAGGAAATCCAGGTCCACAGAAGCCTCTAGATGTTCGAAACCAGATTAGATTAGGATTAGTTTTATAAGGCAGGCTTCTTTCTGCCTGTCGTCCGAGTCTGGTGCCTGCTGTCACTTTGAAAATTGCATTCGTTTTTATTATTATCTAGTTTTGAATTTTGATTTTCAGTTTGATTCAGGTCATTTTAAGAGTTCATTATTAGTTTTACTGTTTTTTACGGTGAATATTAATACTTTGGAATATTAATACTCTAGACTTTTTTGTTTCTGTGTAAAGTTCTTCTGTGTTAAATCATAACAGTAGTCTATTCTCAGCTAAGTTGTGTAGACATTGGCACTACATTATTTAAAATCATTGCCACAAAGTATACACAATAAAATGCTGCAAAAATGCGTTTTTGAATAACGTGGTTTTTATAAAGGTTTAATATTTAAAGATAAAGATATGAATAAATATAAATAAATAATATAAAAATGGTTTTATAAAATGAAAGGCTATAGTATTTCCAAAACATGAATCAAAACTATAAAATATTTCCAAAACAGTAATCAAAACTAGTTGTAGGAAAGTTTTATAGTGTAAAGCTGGCCACTAATTGCTAAAAAAAAAAAAATGTAATGTAGCCACAGCCCAGTTGGTGACCCCATCTCTCTGAGCAACGTTCTGCTGAGAAACCTGGAGTCCTGAAATTTATGTGGATGTTACTGTGACATGCAGCACCAACCTAAACGCTATTGCAGACCAAGTTCACCCCTTCATTGCAACAGTATCACTTAATGTCAATGACCTCTTTTAGCAGAAAAATGTACCCAGAAACACTGCAAAAGCTGTTCCAGAACAGTTTGAGCAACATAACAGAGAGATCAAGTTGTTAATCTGGCCTCCGAATTCCTCAGAATGTGATCAAGCACCAGCTGGACAAACTAGTCCAATTTATGGAGAGCCCACCTCACAATTTACAGGCTCTGCTGCTAATGTCCTGGTGCAGATTCCACAGCACGCCTTCAGAGGTCTTGTTGGAGTCAATAACTCGACAGGCCAGAGCTGTTTTGGCGGCACAAGGGTGGCCTACTCAATATTAGACTGGTGGTTTTAGTGACCAGTGTGTACCAGAACACACATGGAATGTTTGTTGTTGTCGTGGCACCCAGAGTGGATAACTGGCTGCAGAAGTTTCTCATCAGACTGATAAAGGTGAACACATGGACGACTGATTAGAGTGAAATATGACTCAAACCAAAATATGAAGCGGTTGCTTTTGTGCTCTTCTGATACAAACGTGACCTCCTATCACCGCCTCTCTGTTCCACCAGGATCAGCTGTTAACGATGTGCAGGGCATTTGGATGGTGAAGAGAAGTCAGAGCACGGTAAGACATGCCTCGTCTGTTCCATCTGTAAAACATGACGTTTTTTTATCTCTGGTCAAGCCTCAAGGGTTTCGCTTCAGCTTACTTACAGTGTTCTGAAAAACTTTAGTTTCAAAAAGATAAAACTGGAGCAAGGAGTGCACAGCTTTGTGCAGTGTGTGGTTCTTCAGGAAATACACTAGAAACTGTATTTGTAGATCAGTGAGCTAACGCTGGGATCAGACTGAGGAGCCCTTGAGCTCAGGAGAGCAAATTCAGCTATTTTCTCATTAACCACTGAAGCCTGCTTTGTAATGTATCCTCTAGAATTAAAAAGGCAGTTTTTGTTGCTCAATTTGCTGTTTTGTTTACTCCCACTGAAAAATATGAGCTCAGACTGTGGATGCCAAGAAGTTGGAGAAGGCGGAGGCCAAACTGAGGGCAAAGCACGAACGAAGAAATGAAAAAGACTCCCAGAAGCCGTCAAACCCACTGTAAGTGCCACAGATTTGTTTTGTTCACTGTAGCTGAACAGCTCTGTCGGTCGGAATAACAATTGTTTTTTTTGTTTTTTTGGGTGCACACTGAAATGTTGTCAGTAGGATTCCTTAGAAAATTTCTGTTATATAAGGAAAAATCGAATACACCAATATTTATTTTGATTTGGAATTTTAATTTGATTGCCTTATCATCTTTTAGTGATTAATTCAGTGTAAGGCATTACATTATTGTAGTCTTGGGCTGTTCACCAGAAAATTGTACAGTTATATTTAGGTGTGTGTGTGTGTGTGTGTGTGTGTGTGTGTGTGCATGCGTGTATGTTTATCTCAGCAGAAATGCATAGTTCTGAAAAACAAAATAAGTTGACTGTTTGAATACATTTATATAATTAATGGGTTTTCTCTGAATATAAGTCCAATATTAAACTGCTCTGTGATTTTTCTCCAAGGGTGTTGGAGGAGGCCTCTGCCAGTCAGGCCAGCAGTAAAAAGGAGAGCCGTGTGGACTTGTCTGGGAAGAATCGCAGCTATGATATCCGCATAGAAAACTTTGATGTGTCTTTTGGGGAAAGGTGAGTCTGTCTGTTTCACTTATTGTTGCCTGCAGTACAGAGAGTCAGAGTGAGGAGCACAGCATGTACGTAGGGTCTGATGGTTTGGAATAGGTTGAGGGTTAAAAAAAACCTGAAATTTTATTTTAGAATTTTTGTGCAATATATAGTTGATGTCATACCCCTGTTTCGTCTTTCTGTATTCATGTGTGTAGCTGAGATGACAGTTTATTTGAATTTGGAGTATAGAAAGCCCGTGTCCAGTGTAAATCCTGAGAGCTGCTGTGTGTTGCAGGTCCCTGCTGCAGGGGGCGGAGCTGTGTTTGGCGAGCGGCCGCAGGTACGGCCTGATTGGGCGGAACGGTCTGGGTAAGACCACGCTGCTGAAGATGCTGGCCAGCCGCAGCCTGCGTGTTCCTGCGCACATCTCCATCCTGCACGTGGAGCAGGAGGTGGCGGGAGACGATACTCCGGCGCTGCAGAGCGTCCTGGAGAGCGACACGGTCAGGGAAGAGCTGCTCGCTGAGGAGCGAAAGCTCAACGCCCACATCGCCAATGGAACGTGAGTTAATTACCCTGACTTCTGATAGAGCGCGTTTTAATGAAGAGAGCGTCTTTGGCCTGTTAACTGGTTGGACTAAGAGAACGTTGACAGGATTGTTTGTCAGCATGGATTTTTATCATTAACAGGCCTGCTCATAATAATCACGTGATCCGCATTCATTAATCCATTCTGTGTAGTTACAGCCCACTCAGAAAGCATTGAGGAGGATATTCGTTTTTGGCCAAAATGACAAGTTCTATTACATTAATAGAACTTGTAGATCATTTTATACTCTTTTGTGCTTGTTTTACTGCACCGGTATGAAAAGTTTATTACTGATGTCATGCTACGGTTCGGTGTTATGATGGAAATGCTGACTTTTGACTGTTAATGCAAGTTATTTGTTGGCAGTTTATCATAATTTGGGGCAGCTAGGTTAGGGTATTCTCCTTGTGATCAGAAAGTCGTAGGTTCGAATCCCAAGACTGCTAGTGGCCCCACTGAGGTTTCCTTGAGTAAGGCACTCTCCCCACACACTGCTCCCCGGGCGCTGTGTTCCTGGCTGTCCGCTGCCTCACTTGGTGAATGGGTTTAAAAACAGAGGAAGAATTTCACACTGTGTGCTGTGGTCACATATGACAGAATGGTCACTTTCACTTCAGCTGTTTGGGTCCTATTCATTTATCAAGTATAAAAGTAACCTTTAGTATGAACTTTGTATCTGTATGAGCTCTAATAAGATAATAATAATAATAATAATGCTGACTGATATAATTTTGTCTCATCTGCTCTGTTTTCTAGGGCGGAGGGGTCTGAAAGTGTGCGCCTTTCAGAAATCTATGCTAGACTGGAAGAAATTGAAGCAGACAAGGCACCAGCCAGGTAACGCATATCTGATGCTACTCTTGCCATCTTTTACTTATTGTATTTTATTAATGTATCTATTCGACAGCTGTAAAGTCTTCTGAAATAAAAATGTTTCTGTATGCACTGTTTATACTAATAATGTGTGTTTCCTATTGGCCACTCACAACTCTTCTGTCATTCTGTCTGCTTCCTCAGAGCTTCAGTTATCCTTGCAGGTTTAGGTTTTTCACCCAAGATGCAACAGCAAACAACCAAGTGAGGGAGAATTTTTGTAATACATTTTGTAATATGTGTGTAATATGTAATATGTAATACCCTCCTTTGTGAGCTTAGTGTTCTGTAAATATAGGATTTTAGTGCAATGTGCTGAGATGCAGCTTGTTTTAAATTATATAATTGACTAACTTGGTATATTTGCTAGTCCTAAATTCAGCATATATTTTCTTTTTGTCAGCATTCTTTAACGTATGCGTTGTTCCACAGAGAGTTTTCTGGTGGCTGGAGAATGAGATTAGCATTAGCGCGAGCCCTCTTTGCCAAGTGAGTAGATTTTTCTTTCTTTCCAGTTATTGCTGGGCCTCTGGTGTATTTTGTAATTTACTTTGCCTTGCAATAGAAATGATGCATCATAGTATTTTGTAATGAACATATTAAAACGTATTCATCTTAATGTAAGTCCTTGTTTGTGTGTTTTTGCTGTTTATCAGAGAACAGATTCCTGTGTAAATACTAGCTCTGTTATAAAATTGTATTCTAGCTGAGAGTTTATATGGTATATGTAGTCCCATAATGTGTTTCTGTCTTCTGTTCAGAGCACAGGTAGAACACAAACTGGCCAACTGATACAGTTTAGAGTAAAGTCTCTTTATAAATGCTCTTGGCCAGTATTAAGATCCTTTCAGTGACCAAACTCAGTTCTGTTTCTGATATTACATTGCAGGCCTGACCTTTTGTTACTTGATGGTGAGTAAATTCTATGGTAACACTCATGTACGTGAACGCTTTTGTAACTAGGAATCTTTCATCTAACAGATCTGTTATGTCTTCCTTTTAGAGCCCACAAACATGTTAGATGTCCGAGCCATTTTGTGGTTGGAGAATTATTTACAAGTATGTGTCCGCTTGGCTTCAGTAACTGTCTTGTTCTGGTTTGGCTGCTCATTTAATCCTATAATAATTAGCACAGTTTTATTCTTTTGTCGTGAAAGTGAGTTAATACCCTTCCTTTGAGTAAACTGGCTACTGTTAAAAAAAATCAAGTATTCCACGGTCATATTAACTACATTTCTTCTGAGTGAGTTAAGTTTTTGCACATTTTTTTAGGAACTCCTGTGCAGTGTCTGTGATTTTAGTCACAGCTTGTTAACTGTTAACAGAAATTCTGGGTTTTTTTTTTTTTAGTAGTGCTCAAAAGTTAGTCAGTAAAAGAGCCATCCATTCATTTTATTCAAGGACATCTTACAGACAAGTAAATCAGAATCAGATGAACAAAGTATATCCAAACAACATTAATGATAAACAAATATGTAGAAATAATACTAAAAAAAACAAAACATGATATTGGATGCGGTCTTGGAACACGTTCAAAGAGAGGAGTTCAAAAAGAAGAGTAGAATAAAAAGTTGAACAAGAAGAGTTTTAAGACTGTGTTTGAAATTGGGAAGGGAATTAATGGTGCCAGTGTCTTGAGGGAGGCTAAAAATCTGAGAGGATGGGAGGGCGTGTAAATGTGTAAGAGGACAGGAAGGTGCAGGGGGTGCCTGGTAATGAAGAGCTTTGAATGTTAAAAGCGAAGTCTTAAAATCAATATGGTCTTTAACAGGGAGCCAGTGAAACTCAAAGTAATCAAACATAATATTAAAGTATCTTTAGGTGCCACTTGTTAAAGTAGTTGTTTGTACTTGATTTTTTAAGTTGTATTTGTACGCCTTACCTGGTAGATGAGTGTGTGTTTGTGCTTTTCGACTCCAGACATGGCAGTCGACCATCCTTGTGGTGTCTCATGACCGGAACTTCCTGAATGCTGTTGCAACTGACATCATCCATCTACACTCGCAACGTCTAGACACTTACCGTGGTGATTACGAGAACTTTATCAAAACGAAAGAAGATAGACTGAAGAACCAACAAAGGGAATACGAGGCTCAGTTACAGTATAGAGAGCATATACAGGTAGAAACACGTACATACATACATACACATACATACATATATACGCACACTACATTTATATAGATGTAGATGCACATCTTTGAAGATGAGCTTTTATCAAACATGCAGAGCAACACCATGGTTGTTTTATTTGCCTGGGAAATGAGTATTGTTGTGTTTGTCTGGGACAGGTGTTCATCGATAGGTTCAGGTACAACGCCAACAGAGCTGCACAGGTGCAGAGCAAACTAAAGCTTTTGGAGAAACTGTAAGTCAGTGACTAACTTCATTCGTTATAATACTGTTGAGCATCATGTTCTAACAGGGTTTGTGTTGTATTTTGCAGTCCTGAGCTTAAGCCTATAGAAAAGGAATCTGAAGTCGTTTTACGGTAAATTTTGCACCTGGAATTAATTAAATGGATTAGTTTCTCTTCCACATGATCTTCAAACAATCATTCCTGTTCATTATTCTGGTCTGTTGTACAGTTTTCCAGATAACTTTGAGAAGCTGTCTCCTCCGATCCTGCAGTTAGACGAAGTGGAGTTCTCCTACAGCCCTGATCAGCATCTGTTTACAGGCCTCTGTGTTTCTGCTGACTTGGATTCTCGAATCTGCATTGTACGTGATTACACTGAGGCTTTGTGTTGCCTTAACTGGAGACACTGGCTATATTCCTGACTATTGATTAATGATTAACTATGATGATCCTTGTGGTTTATTAGTCACCAGACATTGTATACCAAGATTTTTCTGAGTGTTACACAAACCACAACACTCTGTCCCCTGTGCAATGGCATTGGGCTCGATATTTCATTTCTTGCTAACTTTCTTTTACGGGAATTCCACCAATTTTTTAAAACCAGGAATTCCCATCTATCTAAATCTGCACGTGAACGTCTGATGACTTTTTACGTGTTATGTTTATAATTAAAAATACTGGTAAATCTTAAAAACACATTTAGATATGTGTGTACCCCTCCCAATCATCTTACCCCAAAACTATATTTAACTACGGTGTCAGGCATTGGGCAGCTTATCAGGTAGTAGCGTTCTGTGAGGGAGCTTTTAAAAATATTAGATGCTTCAGATGTCTGGTTCCTGTCACCACAGCTGTGAACAATTCTGACTGTTCAATCAAACCACCCAAGTGGCTGTAAATCCTTGTGTTTTAATTGGTGAAATTGCCCTCTTACAGTTTCTGTCTTCCTAGATTTCTTTCTCGTACTCATTATTCTCACTTTCTCCCGTGTTTTCTGCAGGTAGGTGAAAACGGGGCTGGTAAGTCCACGTTACTGAAGCTGCTAATGGGTGACCTCACACCCATAGGTGGAACCAGACACGCCCACAGGTGAGGATCTGCCCACAGCTCTGGTTCACATGTTTATAAATGTGAGGTTAGCTTAGAAAGTCATGAAGGTGCGATGGCCTTCGTTACTTAAATGCCGCTTTCTTTACTTTCTCTTTGCTAAGAAAATAAACATGGAAGATAACGTTAATTAATTTTGGGAATACTTAAACAAAAGACGATGTTTTTTCTATCTCTTTATCAAGTGCTTTTTAGGCCTAGCACTACATGAATTTGGTCGCGGGAGATTTGTACAGAGGACAAGGGAAAGCACTGTGCTAGCTAAAAAAAGCCATTTTACCTCATTCATAATTCAGATTCCGGAGCAGGCAGGCACGTGTGCAGAGCCCCTTAAATCTCCCAGATCTGACAGCCCCTTATTAGCAGCAGTCTGCAGCAATTTGTGTCCTTTGATTTAAAGTTGAAAACGGGCAGCAGGCGTTTGTTCTGAAATTTCCTCATTTCCTAACAGAAACCTGAAAATCGGCTATTTTAGCCAGCATCACGTAGATCAGCTGGACCTCAACGTCTGTTCAGTGGAGCTGCTTCTCAGCAGGTTTCCAGGTAAAGTATGAGGATAAAACATTTTCTAGCTCAAGTCATAACAAGTTGAATATACAGGTGAAGCTGAAATGCTTTGGCTTTGGGGGTACTTACTACTTCTTCTTCTTCTTCTTCCTCTTCTGTGTCCAGGTCGGACAGAGGAGGACTACAGGCGTCAGCTTGGCAGGTATGGTATTAGTGGGGAGCTGGCAACCCGACCGGTGGCGAGTCTTTCAGGAGGACAGAAGAGCCGCGTGGCCTTTGCCCAGATGACCATGCCTTGGTAATTTAAACCTTTTAGATGTGACCATTTGAGAACTCGATACAATTCTATAATAGAATTCTGAAGGATTGTTGCATAGTAACTCTTTCAGATGTGATGATTCTAGAATAGAGTTGTATTACTGTTGGGATTCACTATATTCTATTGTTACATCATTACCAGAGTTAAGATTTAAATGGGGTTGTGTTACCACACCCATTATTACATTAACTACTCTTCAGAGGTTTGGAGTCACTTGTCATTGGTATGTTATAGACTAGATACTAGACACAAAAACAAAGATGTTTTGTTTATTTATTTATTTATTTTTTTATTTATTTAACAAGAAGTTATTCCATTGGTGAAAAATGTTAATAATAAGCTGTGATTACTATGAATAGCTGTATGATAAACAAGCAACTTGAAATATGAAGCATTCTGGCTATAAATGATAAGCTCTGTGCCATACAGCTTTCCCAGTTATATCCTGATCCCTCTGTAAATCTAAACTTGATCTCCCTCGTTTTCAGTCCGAACTTCTACATCCTGGACGAGCCGACCAATCACCTGGACATGGAAACAATCGAAGCTCTCGCAAAGTCATTGAATACTTTCAAAGTATGACCAACATTTATACTAGCCTTTAACTTGAATAAGCTTTTAGTAATAAAGCTTTATTAACAAAGATTGAAAAATAAAGATAACAATCTTTAGTAATAAAGATGATCCTATTACCCTGCCTGCTGCTCCACAGGGGCTGGTACTGTGAATATAAAGGCAACAGAAGAGAATATTCATGTTTATTTGAACAATTTTTTAAATTCTTGGTTATTTGTACAGTTTTTGACTTTTCAAAATTTATCTATCTATCTATCTATCTATCTATCTATCTATCTATCTATCTATCTATCTATCTATCTATCTATCTATCT
>JBBPCY010000013.1:3724047-3735627 GCA_037974405.1 Brachyalestes nurse | reverse complement strand
ATCTATCTATCTATCTATCTATCTATCTATCTATCTATCTATCTATCTATCTATCTATCTATCTATCTATCTATCAAACAAACAAACAAACAAAGAGTCCGTCCGTGCTTGTGTATATATAATATATTATTGTGTGGATTCCACAAGCAAGACACCTAATTTAATAAAATAAAAAGAGCAAACCCAAGTATTTAATGGTAGTTACAAGTAATACGGGCCTTCCTTGAGGAGAGGTCTGGAAATGGTTTAGTGAACACTCTGCTATACATAAAACCACTATTAATTCATGTTATTTGTATTCATTGTAATGTTAGTGTTTTAACAATAAATTCACACTAAGTGTTAGTAGCAAGCAGCTTTTAAGAATTATTTTCTCATGTCCCCGAGATGTTTGCACAGTATTGTATAGGCAAATTTCTATAGGTCTACAGGAACCGTGCTGTACCTAAACTGTTCTGGGATGGCACAGAACTTGTAGCACTGTTTCTCACAGTCTTAAAGAGAAATTTGTTATTGTCGTGGAACACTCCCACTGAAACTGGTCTTCAGCTGAATTATATAATTGTGCTTTTATTTCATAAACTAAGTTGGTAGTTTGGTTTTTTGTTTCCACGTATAGTGAAAATGTTTTTTTCCATGTTGTGATATTTCAACCAATCAGAAAGCAGTCAGCTTGGCTGCGGCCCACTTTTGGCTCTGCCGTCGAGCAGGGCTGTGACAGCATGGCTCTCGGGTTGCTCTGTCTGTAATGGGAAAACATTTATTTGCAGTACAGCATGGTTCCTTGTGCCACAAATAGAAAGCGGCGCAATTGTGTGGGTGTATATATTTGCGTGTTAAGACATGGTTATAACGTTCTCTCTTTCCTTTTGAGGGTGGTGTTGTGCTGGTCTCCCACGATGAGCGACTAATCCGACTCGTGTGTAAGGAGCTTTGGGTGTGTGAGGCCGGCCGAGTGCATCGCATCGACGGCGGCTTTGACGAGTACAGGGATATCCTGCAGGAGCAGTTCCGGAGGGAAGGCTACCTGTGAACATCTCAGTCACCCAAACACCGTCTGTGATTTACACACCACTTTTAACTGACTGTACATCCACACCACCCCAACCTGCCAACGACTCCATGCATACAGCCTGAACTCCAGTGGGCAGCGACCTGAAGCCCCTGAAGAAAACTAACGAAACCACCCCGAGCTGAATTGGTGCCATCTCTGCCGTCCCCTTCTCCTCCCTATGCCACTATTTGTTGTCCTCTTCGTTATGTGCCCAGGTCATCTGCCTCTGCTGCTGCACCAGAATCACGTCATCGCCCAGCGCAGCTCTCGCTACATCCATAACGGTTCATGTGACGTGGGGGCAGGCCAGGAGGCACCCACTGGACTTCTTTTTGCACAGGTGGTAGGGTTAATTCTGCGCACCAACAAAACCGAGCGTGATGAAATAAATGCAAAGTGAAGGGGACATATGCATTAACATTGTGTTTCAATGCAAATGGTGTACTTAACTTATCAATGGCAGTTTTAGAACGTGCTAATAAAAACATAGCGGTCAATCAGTTTTAACCTGCCTTGGGTCTTTTGTAATTATTTCTGTGGGTATATCTGCCAACAAAAGGTTTTTAGGACTTCGAGCCATGGTCCACTTTCCATAATATTGGGGCTCAGTAGTACTGTTTGGATGTTCCTGGATATTCATGCCAAACCACTGTGTTCCAAAAAATCGAAAAAAGCAAGGGCATCCAATTAGTATAAATGTTGCATGGCTTGAAGAGGAGTGGTTTAATTGATTTCCTCAAGCAAATACCTGAGAGACTTTTTCCTCTTAAAATGATTAAATCAACTTTTTGCGCTACCAGTCTGGAATGTTGAGCTCAGGTAGTCCATTCACGTTCTGACAAACGTCATTTGATGCTGGATCGACTTTTCATTACTAAGAAATTCTAATGAAGAAGATGGGAGTCAGCTAGTTAGTCTGACATTTTGTTTTACTTACTAGTACTAGCACTGAACTATCTTGTTAATTTTCTTTCAGAAGTAATACCAATGATAATTTTCTGATCTTCATTCCATAACATCAGAATCAGAAAACTGTATTGATCCCGGAGGAAATTGCGACTGCACAGACACACAGAGACGAGAAGAATCTAAAATCTAAGTAAATCCAAAAAAATCTAGAAAAACCTTAATATGCAAATACACTATGCTATCTACACAAATGCTGGGTATAAATACTATAGATAAGTAACTAACAGTTCAGTAAATCACTAATGACACAGATGGTAGTTATGAGTATGTTACTGCACTTAGTAGAGATCAGTAGTTTATAAGTAACACTGACATAAGTAGTGCTGTTCACATAGTAGAATTATTGCACATGATAAAATTAATTAGCACACAGTAAGAAATCTTCACATGATGTTGCTCATGGTAAGACTATTGCACATCATAGCAAGATGATAATGCATCCACTGCTGGATTAAGGCTGTTCTAGTTCTCTGGTTATTATCAATCTCTTTTACGTTCTTACAAGATGATTTTTAATAATGATTGGTTTTGCTGAACCATTGTATTTCCACATATTCTAGTCAACCATATAGTCAAAAGTAAATTAGAGTTGTGATAAAGTAATTATACCAATAAAAACTAACAAATATAGTATTCTTAAGAGAAATGTACAATGAAAGTGACCTTCTTTGTCTTTGTGATTGAAAAAGAACAGCACAGTGCACTTAACATGAAATAGGAAAAAAATAAAAATAAATTAAAAAAAATAAATATATATATATATAAACTGTATATAAACATGCCATGCTTGTGTGTTTGTTTATATAGCACATTATCATACACAAAATGTAAAAACACAAAATATAATAAATGTTAGAAATAAGAGAATACATCGAAAATAAATACATTTGAAAGTGCAATAAAAGTGCAGAAGGCAGAGGAGAATAGTGCGATTTTTAGCAGCTTGTATGTGTGAGTGTTCACAAGGTTGGGGATTATTTTTCAACTTTTAAGCATCAGAGACACTTTCAGCATTCAGTAGCCTGCTTAAACTATTAGTATCGACATCCATGTGAGACATCAGGATGATGCAAAACACTCCCACACACACACCCTGGAAGCAGCGTCAGTCTGAATACGGGTGGGAAAACACCGTGTTCTGTCCACACCGCGTTTGGGGGCGTCGGGACCACGTGACTCGCCCAAGGAGAGCTGAATGGATTTTTCAAGGAGAGCTCAGCCCCGCACGGAGAGACATGCAGAGGCCCTGAGAGGCTCACACACCCGGACCCGGACTCTCCTCCGCCTCCCGCCCTCCCTCCGAGACGCGCCTGGCATGACCATCTCCCCCGGATCGCTGCTAAAATGATGCGTTTTATCCTGGACTGTCTGCGAGCGGGACGGAGGCGCACTGCCTGCGCAAGGTACGGACACATCTCCACTTCTCCTCCTCACTGATCCCGCAGCTCTGCAGATCTATCTCACACGCTCATGGGCTTTACTGACCACAACACCCCCTCCCTGCACCCCATCCTCCCCAGCAGCACTGCAGACACTGGCTCGTCGTGATCGCCTTTATTTCGCATCATGTTTCTGGGAGAAAACACACAGAGCAGCTCGCAGGGACAGATTTACTGTCTTAAAGGGAACGGGCTGTGCTCCTCAGGGTTGGGGGGAGTGTTTTAGAAGGACTGATACAGTTTACTTACAATATATTATTCAATACAAATTGTATGATTTTATATCATATTATGGTTTATAAGATTGAGTCAGTTTTGTGATGTTTTATCATTGAATGTAAATACATAATGCATATGCATCATTTAAATAGACTGTGATGTGTATGACTCATGTATATGACTCACACATACATGTGTGTGTGAGTATGTATATATATATATAAGTAAGTGATAGTAACTGCAGCTGGCTTTAAGTATATATATAAATGAGAGGAACTGCAGTTGACCATATAGGCCAGCTGACTCCTGTCGTATGTATGAACTGTGTGCGGAGGAAGACCACAGGCTGTATTGCTGTATTTTCTGAATGGATCTTACACATCTGAGCTCAGCAGTTAAAGCTGGAGCCACTCACAGCTCTCACAGCAGGGGAAGACAAATTTCCACACATCCTTTATGAAATGACAGCTGCATGTCTGTGACAGGGGTATTTTTTCCTCCCGGGAAAATGGCCAGTGGAGGAGGTTCAGTTCTGAACTGGAATCAGCTGGCGTGTAATGATACGCACGTAAGCTCTTTTGATATAATTTGCAATGCTGAGCTAAAAATTCAGTTTTATTTTCTGTGGGTTTTTTTTTACATGTTTCCTCACAGTCTCGATTCTATAAGGGTTCTGATTATTTACTATACAGGTTGGTCTGGGTCAGGAAAAATACCCACACATTTCAAAACCAAAATAAAGTAGATCATCCTTTTGCAGTGCAGTGATCTCTTTGAGCAGTGTGTTAAACAGAGCAGCAGACAGTAACAGACAGGATGCGGCCAGATGCCTGGTGCGAGACCAGTGGTTTCCATAAAAGATGTCAAATTGTGCAGGCAGAGGGGCGTAACGCTGAGTGTAAATCACAGTCTCTCTCTTTCTCTCATCCTCTGCCCGGTTTTTGATCTCTTGCTGTTTATCAGCAGGCCTCTAATATCCACATAAAACTTGAATAACGACTGCTGCTACAGAAATATGTTGTTTATTAGTGCCATTCTGCTGCATGAGTCAGTCTCTCTTCTCAATTCTTATTTCTTAATACCTATAAGTCATAATAATAAGCCACAAATAACAATAAATAACAATTATGATTCTTTACACAGATGCATTAGAAAAGGGGGATCTTTTTTTGCTCTTTAGTGCTTTTTGCAGCTCTTTCCACTGAATAGTGCTCTGAATATCAAATGTAATGAATATTTTTCTTTGCCATTTGTGTTTCAGAGAAAACTCAGTGGAACTGCAAGCAAAGGAGAAAGAAGCTGCCGGCGAGAATGAAATCAAGGTACGGTTTGTACAGTCCGGAGAAATGGTTCATTGTGGAGAATCAAATACCGTGAAATAGTTATGAGTCACTTGGAGATGCTCTCAGGTTCTGATGTACAGATGCGTATGCCTGTTTGAGTCATTCCTGACAAGAATTAAACCGGAAAATGGATAAAGAGCTCCGGTATATGATGTATGTGCTGAGCGGGATTAGTCAGTCACAGGTGTGTGAGGAGCGAGGGTGTGTGGAGCAGGCTCCCTGCAGCGCTCGCTGGGTTTTTTGTACATTAGGGAGCAAAAAGGCAGAGCTACAGTGTAGCAGCACCAATGACATCACGATACTATTTTAGTGGCCGGCGGATTGTGATTGGTCCTCCAAGGCCCAGCTCCACCTCCTCCATCTCTCAGAGCTACTCAAGGCAGACACGGCGGTGGATAATTGAGTTCGGCTCTCCTGTACGTGAGGGAAAGCTCCAGACTCCAGTTGTTGGCAGCAGTGCAGCAGGGCTCTCACAGGGATGATTATATGTATGTTTGGATTCAAGCCAGGTTTTGATCTTTTTCACCTATTCTACATTATTCCAGGCCCTAACAGACGATTTATCTCTAAAATCAACAGTGAACGTTCATGTCGGCTCCTGTGTCAAGCTCCTTATTGCTGTCACTGCTCATATATTAACAATTATAAATGGATATTAGGACTGCATCTGCCTGGAATTGCATTACAGTGTTATTTCTGTAGTGTTAGAAATGTAATAAAATGAATATAGTGTAATGCAGACATTTTAGCACAGAATAACCAGTCTGCCTTTCCACAGTGCAATTAATACATGATGAAAATGTTTAAAATACGGGTCCAATCTAAACACCTGTCCATCAGTAGATATGGTTAATATGGTTCTGATATTATGGTGGGCCTTTTTTAATTTCACAAAATTTTGCCAATAGTTGTCGGACTGGCCGCAAGCTTTTACTTGATGAAACTGCAGCAAAACTGCAATGATAAAATAAGGGGGAAAGTGCACCATAAGCTAATTGCTTCTTTGGCTCACTACAAGCGTCATTATGAATTAACTGGCTTGTGGCTTCAGTCAGAGTTTTGGCATCTTTTTGGCTCTTTTGTTACATCTTGATATTAAACAAATGGAAAATCTCCATCTGACACTAGTGACAGTGACATCTAGGTATCCAGAATTAATTCACAGCAATACATTCCATGATGTTAAACACTATATAGACAAAAGTATTGGGACACCTGACCAGCAGGGACATCGCATTCTAATATAGAGACTTTAATAAGGAGTTGGTCCCCCATTTCTATAACAGCTTTCACTCTTCTTGTAAGACTTTCCACAAGAGTTTCTGTGGGAATTTGTGCTCATTTATTTTGTAGAGCATTAATGAGGTCAGTCACTGATGTTGGTGAGAAGGTCTGGATCACAATCTCCATTCCAGTTCATCCCAAAGGTGCTGGATGGGGTTGAGGTCAGGGCTCTGTGTGGCCAGTCAAGTTCGTCTACACTGAACTCCTCCAGCCACGTCTTTATGGAGCTGATTTGTGTACTGGGACACAGTCCTGCTGGAAAAGAAAAGGTTCTTCCCCAAACTGGGGCCACAAAGCTGGAAGCATGGCGTTGTTGGTGTGCTGAAGCATTAAGATTATCCTTTCACTGGAAGTAAGGGGCCCAGTAGTTTTGTCCATATTGTGTATTTATGTTTATGTTTATTTGTTTCTTGAAAGCAAATAAAGGAGTAGTTTGGAGTAAAATCCAATCCTTGGTCAGCCAAAACATGGTGGTGTAGGAAGGGTGCTTCTTTAGTTAACGCATTTAAGCTTACTCACTGCCTGTTTCACACATTTACCTCAAACCACCTTGAGTTGATAAGTAAGCTGAAGTAGGTGTCTGTATGGCGTACTGGTACCAAAAAACCTGATAAAACTCACTTTATATCAGGCTTTTATGGAGCACCGCACATTATGGTGCAAAAAACAGGAGCAGTCAGCATCATAAAGCCTGATTTTTGACTGTACTCCTGTTAATGGATAACTGTATGTCATGCAGTGTCAGAAGCAGGTTTATTTGCCGTTATTTAACAGCTCAGTTGTGGTTCTGGACAGGCATGTGATGATGAGGCAAAGCATAAGATTCCTTCACTTTTTGACTACACAAGCCTCGTAACTCCAGTGCAAATCTAAAGAAACAAACTTCAGACACCAAGCATGGTTTGGATTTATGACTGCGTGAAGTCAGTAGTTGTTCACCGAACACTTCCACCGCTGTGTTTCTAAGAGGTTCAGTGTTGTGCGTTGGATAAATAAATAATTGCTAAAAGTGTTTCATTTCCTTGAATTGTCGAATGATCTGAGATCCTGAAAATAATTCCTCACTTCAAACGTGCACTCAGGATGTTTGATCTTCCAGTTGTCTTAAAATAAGTAGATTTCAAAGGTGATATAGTGGCATGCTTGTCTGTGAAATTGTTTCTGCTTTACACCAGCTCTCACACCATTACGGTTCATTTTAATTCAGAGTGAATAAAACGTGATGCTGCCTAGGGCAGAGAGGTTGTGAAAGCTAGTTCTGTTTATAAGACTCGTTCCTCTCTGTGTGAAGTTCTCCCTCCGGTTCTGTCCCTGTCGTGTTCTGCTGGCCTGTGATCACACTCTGGCTTGGGTTCTCAGGGGCTGGAGGACGTGGTGGCTATGGAGGCAGGAGAGCTACAGAGAGAGAGGGGGCTGTCCCGGGACGCCCAGCAGGCCCTGGAGAGCCTGGCGAAGAGGAGAGCCCAGCTGAAGGAGGAAATAGAGGGCATTCAGGAGCAGCGCAAACAGGAGGGCCAGCTGGTGAACCACCCACACAAGCACATGCACACACATGCTTATATACACGGAGGTGCCATTTTATCAGCCCTACGACACTCACTGGACATTTTATCAGAAACAACCACTCTTCACAATTACAGAGAGTAGCCCTTCGGTTGCTGTATAATTTGTCAGCTTCCAATATCCAGTCAATCAATAGAAAGAGACCACTGCTACCGGATGTTATTTGAGTGGGGGATTATTCTCAGCGTACATATCCAGCCACACATAACCACATATGTGGTCAAAATCAATGAAGACTAACCTCAGCTGTGCATCAACAAATGTGGAGCCATAATAACAGCAATGATAGCTTAGATTTATAAAGTAAAGAGGCCCCTTATAGTCACGCGTGAACACACCACACTATGAGAGGCCCTACAGGACATTATCCAGACTTGGTCCTCTCACACCACAGCACAGTGTCCGGGGAGCAGAGTGTGGGCTCAAGGGAACCCCAGTGGTGCCACTAGCAGACATGGGATTCAAACCCATGACTTTCTGATCACTGGCAAACTCCCTACCCACTAGTCCCATATAGGGATTTTCAAGGATCCCAAGGTGGCTTTACATAAAGTAATAAGTTAAAGACCAAATGCCTGTAAGGGAGGGGTTCTAATAGTGAGTGGTGGTGTTCTGATCATTTAACAGATGATATCAACACACAAAGGGCTTACTAAGCCTTATTCTGGACTATGCAGAATTTTGAATGGACACTTTCAATTGAAAGGAAAGTATAGTTCAGGAAACTAACAAACACTAAAAGTTTGCATGTGTCTGTGATATATTTATTCTGACTAATCCGACACACAATGGCACTAATACTAAGTCCTTGTGTTGACAGACTAACCTCAGTTGTGCATCAACAAATGTGCGGTAAAGCAGCTATAATAGTGGAGCTGTAATAACAATAACAGTAACCTGGATGTACGTAGGGATTTTCAAAGATCCCAGGGTGGCTTTATATGAAGCATTAATTTAAAAAACCAAAGGTCTGTAAAGGGTTTCTAATAAAGTGGCCAAAGAGGATACACAGTGTGTAAGAACCCCACACTGCAGTGTCTGTGTGGACATACTCTCTCCTAGCCAGGTGATTAAATCTGATTTGTGGGTGACAGTCTGCTGTCTAAGCTGACTGACTTTTGTTAGGATGCCAAGCGCACTGTAAGAAAAAGTCTGACATTTTAAAGAATGGTTTCATAGATTTTTCAAAATATCTGCATCATTACTGACGGTTATTACATAAAATCCATTTAATAGACACAGAGTGGTCTCAGATATTTTTTACAGTGGTTGTCAGGGAAGGTTTTGCCCTTAGACATAAATACAAGTAGTTACTACTATTAGCATTACAAACATTACAGAAATGGCTGTGTGTACATACACTCTCTGAAAACCCAGCCAGGCAGTCAGACCTGATTTGTTTGCTTCAGTCGGCAGCCTAAGCTGATGCCTCTTGTAAGGATCGCCAGGGGCTTGTAGCCTTTCTAACTGCTCTAATTATTTAATGAGCTAATGCTTATGCCACTGGAAGCAAGTGCCCTCAAGTTGTAGTTAAGGTTGAACTCGCAGTAAATGTGTGGAAAACTCAACTGAGAGTGATAGTATAGTCTTATACTCTTTATAGACAGCACTGTCCGTAAATAAACGGACAGTAACACAAACTTGTTTTGGCTGTGTACTCCTGCACACTAGATTTGAAATAAAATAATAACTGCAATTTTTAATTTGAAACTATAAATACACTGAGTGTCAAATAGAAGAGTCACAAAAATACAAGAATATGTTCAGAAATGAGTATAATTGTTAATAGTCATATTTGGAAAGGAAGCAAAGTAAGGATCAAAATTGTACAATTTTTGGTTTCAGACATACAATTGGCTAATTTATCATTTTTGGTTGATATGTGCTGTAATCCAATCAAGTGTGCCGAGTAAAGCTCTCATGCTGTGTTTGAATGCTTACCAAAATTTTGTTGCAGAATTATGGATGACATATATGTTGAAATTGTGCTAAAAGTGTGTTTAAGCTAAAAGGGTGTTGCTTCTGATCATCTAACAGCTGACACTGACACATTAAACTAGTTCTGGACTATACAGCACTCTGAATGGAGATTCTCCATTGAAATGAATATATAGTCCAGGAAACCAACTCTAAAGGTTTACCTGAGTCTCAGACTCACAGACACTGATGCTGGGTTCTTGTGTTGATGGACAGTAGCTGTAGTCTGCAGATCCAAATCCCACAGCTTTAGACCTTTTACTAGCTCTTTTTAATTAATAACGCAATAACGTTAATTTGATTACGTAATATATGCCCAGCACACTGTAACAAAAAGTATGACATTTCAGAGATTTTTCCAATTTCTACATAATTAACCTGTTAAGTTGTTCAGTGCTGTTCATCTCTGGAGTGTTTAATGCCTTTAAATGCGACCTCCACCCTCCTATAAGCTACTTATGGAAAGTTATTACATGAAATATATTAATAATGTGGTCTCTGACATTGTTTTACTATAGTTCTCAAAGTACGGCATTTCCATTAGACATATATTAATAGTTATTCAATATCAGCATTACAAACAGTATACAAACTTATAAGAGATGTGTAGGATTATTTGTTATGTTGGGTAGTAAATAAAAGCAGCATTGTGAAGTCTGGTTCTTATCAGCACCACCGCAAAGACAAATCTAATTTCATGTCAAACCACTCTGTTCTCTTTCTTTCAGAAATTAATGGAATTGCCTTTTATTTAGAAACCTGGTGTATAAACTCATATTTTATTGAACATTATGTTTATATACCAAATTTTCCCGTAATTTACTAAAAGATGGTCATTGAACTGAAACTCATTAACAAATTAAAAAACAAAATTAAAAAAAACTCTTTAAAAAGCCTAAACTGAGAAGGTTATGTATAAAAATGCCTGTAATTCGTACACAAGCCACCAGATATGGAGATACATACGCTCACAATAAAGTTGGTAGCTTACTCTGAATATTAATATTTACAGAAGCTCTGTCAAACTACATACCTACTGAATTCAACACTAAGGTCTAAAGCTCCACTCTCCTGTCTCTTCACCTTGGTCTTCTCCCCATGTCTGCGGTTGTGACTCTGCTCTGCGCAGCTCCTGTCACTGCAGGAGGAGCAGGAGGAGCTGGACCAGACGGCGCAGGAGTATGAGAAGGAGCTGCAGAGAGCTAGAGATGAGCTACAATGCCTCCATGAGGAGGTCGGCAAGGCCAGAGCCAGGGTGGAGGACGCGCATGGCCAGATGGGTCTGCTGAAACATTCTATCGGCGAAACGTACACAGAGATCACTGAGGTGGGTATCAGCTTCTCAATTTCTACCAACAAGGAATTCTGAAGGGCCAAAGAAGGCTTATTTTATTCGGTTGTTAAGTATTATTATCAGACAGCAGGCTGCATTATTTGGTAACTACTGTGGAACTTGTATGTGTTTAGTTTAGATTCTAAATGACTTCTCCTAATTATGGGAACCCACAAAATCTCACAAGGACTGGTTCTGTAGAGCTGTAACGGTACATGTATTGGTACCGAACCGCCACGGTACATGGGTCATGGTTCGGTGAATACACGGTACCACGGAGAAGACGTGATTGAAGTAATACGGAATCACTGAGGGACCAAATAGCGCCAGTAAATCATAAACCTGGGTCATAGTGTGGTGCAATAGTGCCACCTACTGGCGTAACACTTCTGCTGCCTT